>JBBPTK010000681.1:0-12303 GCA_038094135.1 Spongiforma cf. squarepantsii
CCCAGTCATTCAGTATTGGCAGTCAAAAAAAATTCATCCCTCCACCGGTATGTATCAATTGACAGAAAATTTAGTCATTCAGTCGATTTTGTTGTAGTATCTCCCCGCCTCGTATGCCGTCAGCGCCATGTGTGATATTATCATTACCATATCCATGGTCTATTACCTCCGCGAATCCCGTACTGGCGTAAAAAGGTGCGTGTCGTCGACATAAGCGGTAGATTGCTGTCATTTAACATTCTTTCCCTCAGATCTGGGAACCGGATGCAGCGCATGATCGTCCTCTTTGTGGAGATGGGCCTCTTGACAAGGTGAGAACGGTTTGGTGGCGTACTGAGTATGTTAGGGCTGATTCTAGATGTAGTTTGGCTTCGATGCTCGCGGCTATTTTTGTGAGTCTGACTGTGATTCTGACTGTTCGAAACTCAGTGAGCGCTCACCTTCACGTCAACACAGTATTTCATTCAGCATGCTCGCTGGCAGTCTGTTCTCTCTCCGATAACACCGAAACGTGCGTACGTTATGTCTTTTGCCGAGGTGCGAGCACTGATGATTTAATTTGCTTTTTTTAAATGTATTTGTCCACTTCATGTGAATTCCAGTGTATGCCAACTCGATGTTTGCTGTGTAAGTTATCATCCTCTCTGGCCTTTCCTCTCCTTATCGAGGCCTGATCTAAAGTATTCTTCTGCATTCTGCAGCTTGAACGCACGTAAAACAATATACGACAGGAAAGATAACCTTGGGTTTGAGATTACCGTGCCTACGATCAGGATTGGCCCCGTGGCCCTGCAGGACGAGCATGGAGTAGCCTAACGTGCAATTGGCACCCCTTTGGCAAGGAAGGATGCGTGCCGGGACAGTCCGGGGTTTACGCAAGCGTGGTTGTCATGAAAAATTACATTTTGTATGACCCTGGTGAATGTCCCTGCGACTCGGTGGGTGGGGGTTGATAATCAGGTCCGGGAGGCGGAACTTTTTCGGGGATTGACCAGTCTCCACCTGGAGCCTATGACGGTGTCGTGGCGTATGAGGTTGATTAGCGATGCACAATATATATGGCATCATAATCATGATCGTGTACATAGAGAAGTATTGACTTCGACGCTAACATCGCTGCAATCCATATGTATGAATTTTTACTATGTTCCATCTTTCGACTGTTCCACGGTGCGCCACCTACATAACACTGCTGACTACATGTGTTTCAACACGTGCCAGGCCTAGAGTTTCCTTCCGATGTGAAACATTACGTGACAATGCTGTTCAACGATTGATCCGGCATCATTGCTGCTACTGATTGACTGGCTTTTCCTATTCTTGCAGTCACGGTAACATTCCGCACAACTCTCGAGGACGATTAATTCGAGTTGTACAGGCATAACTTGGTGGCCAGCCAGTTTATCACAGACAACATGGGCAATTACCGTTTGCATTGAAGTATATAAATCCAACCAAAACTAGAATTGAATGGAAGACGAACCGCCGGATCAACTGTGAGGTAAAGCAACTCGGAGGTTGCCGTGTGCCAGTCTGCATCCCTTAGATTTATTTCTCTGTCGTCGCCATGCCGTATTTAAAATAAATAGTACTTGCACATGCTACTAGGACCCGCCTGTGATCCTTTCTCTCTACCTCACTGAAAAGGATGACCTCTTCCGGGGCATTGAGTCAGTGGGGCGCATTTCTCGTAGGTATGTCAATTCGCGGCTTCTCGATTTTTGTGCCAAGTGACGTCGCACCAAACCAGGTTATATGTTGGCGACCGCGTCCGTACCAGCCATTCTATGGCATGATGAAGTTTCTTAGCAATGTCGTCGACAGGTTGATGGGCGTCACATTGGGTCAAGGGTTTGCTTACCTTCGATGGTTTCCTAAGGAGCGTCGCTTACTAAGAATAGCGGTGAGTTTGTGTCCAACTCATTACCTACGCCACTTGCTAAAACAATTCAGGTATTGAGTATCTTGTGACTACCTTTCCTTCTTTTGGCAGTATTCGTTGAACAAGTAAACCATGAACTAGACTCACTAACGTTGTTCAATCGATATTGATGGTCGGAATGACATGGTCGCAGTTCATATTTTGCCGTCCAAGTTTATCACTTCTTTGCGCAGCCTCACATTTCTGGTGTGTCTCGTTCCACACTATTTGGTAATGATAATATGACTACTATGATGCAGGGGGTCTCAGGTATGAAAATTGGCAGTATGACTCATCATTTAACCTCTTCGTTGTGACAGGCACTTCTCCCCCTGGCGGTATGACAATCTATTGGCAACAAAGCAGTGGTATTCATATGACATTCAAAGATGTCAACGATTTTTAGCGTACAAATGTACTTCTCTCCGAACCTATTGCTCATCGATTGTGCCTAACTCGTGTATCTCTATAGGTTTTACTGCTACAGGGTCTGGATAGGTCAGGAGTCTGTAGTCCTCGCAGGTCCATCTTAACATGCTTTTTAGTCAGCAATAAAAATTGGATAGTCACTGGTTTGGTGGTGCGTACTAGTTTTCGTCCTTTTTTTGGTTGATTCCTACAGTAATAATATCTAGGCTTTGCTGGCTGTGACCCAAGTAGGTAAGCCTTTTATTCCTGCCCGCTGTGCTTCACATGGTACATCTCACTGCAACAGTCCTTGGAGCAGGTCGGTTGCTTTTACCTCCACCTTGTCCGTTTAGATACTCATGTCATTGATTCCTGAAAGCGGCCCTCGTTCAACTTCAAATGTATGTCTGTACTTCTACCTTGACATCTATGTTCGAGTAACTGTATTTCATCTCATTCTGTATTGTCAGTCGAAAAGGATCGATCCCAACAAAGGCACCAATAGTATGTATGAACCTGAAACTATGGAAGCTTTGATTATTCACTGGATTTCGTTGTAGTATGTCCCCACTTCGAATGGCATCGGTGCCATATGTGATATTGTCATTACAGCATCTATGGTCTTTTACCTTCGTGAATCCCGCACCGGCGTGAGGAGGTATGTGTCACAATCACGTCGACATAGGCGGTAGATTGCTCTCAAATAACATCCTATTCCTCAGGCCAGAAAACAAGATGCGGCGCATGATCGTCTTCTTTGTGGAGATGGGGATGTTGACCTGGTAAGGACCGGCTTGATGGCGAACAAAATGTACCGGGGGGCTAATTCTGATGTAGTTTAGTCGCAAGCGCTGCCGCTATTGCTGTGAGTCTGGCGGTGGTTCGAATGTGCGAACATTTGACGAAGTGTGCCCTCACTTTCATGTCGACTCAGTATTGCATCGGACGTGCTGGCTGGCAAGTTATTCTTTCTCCCGCACTTCCGACACGTGCGTGTGTCGTTTCTTTCAGTTGCCTCTTTCGCCGTGGTGCGACCCCTGATCATTTGGATTCCTTCTTTTCGTGTCCATGCCTATTTTCCATGACGTTTCAGTGTACGTCAATTCGATGCTTGCGGTGTAAGTTCTCATCCCTTCTACTCTTCTTTCCTTATCGATGCTTGATGTAAAGTGTTCGTCTTCTGCCCCTCCCGCAGCTTGAACGCACGCAAAACGGTATACGGTGACCAGAAAAATGATGGAGGCATTGAGATTACAATACCCACGATCCGAACGATCCCGGCAGGATGAGGTTGAGGTATTCACAGAACCCGAAGTGCCGCGGCCCTGGGCAAAGAATGATGGTAGGGTTATGGACAATTACATACTAGATAGACCTTGCGAACATCTCTGCAGGCTACGATGAGGGCAAGGATCGATGGGGTCCGGGATACAGGGACAGAGTTGATCCGGGGACTTGACGAGTCTCCCCCTGCTGACGTCTATGAGAGCGTCGCGGTATATGTGTATGTCCCATGTGGTTGATTAACTATGCATATTGCATACTATACTGTACAGGACCGATGATCGTGGCACAAAAAACATTGTACATAAAGTTCAAATTAGACCCTGAGGACCTTGCCAAGCTCTGACCTGAATACCCTAGAGTCTTGAGCACAACCTTATCGACGAAATCGCGTGACAACTTTTTCTTTCTTCTTGCTGTTGGAATGGCCGTCTGAGAGGTTCCTTCTGATGTGAAACATTACGTGACAGTGCTCTTCAACGATCGATCCGGGAGGCTTGTGCAATTCTTCAGGGTAATTCTTATTTTCTGGACAAGCGATATTATTATTAGCAACTAACAAGTCTAGTTCTTGATAATACACCAAGAAAAGTACCGTGATACCTGGTCCAAGGAAAAAATGCTCTTACGCACACCCTGACATTTCTAGGAGGTGTGGGGCTCCATATGCTACCTAGTTTCCCCGGTCAGAAGCAGGGGGCTTGAGTAGATTGATACACACTAAAACCACTGGTTTAGTGGCCCAGTGAGGGTTTGTGTTTGGTGGGATGATTGATGACCATGTGTTGCGAACCCGGTTCGTGAAGGCGGTATATCGTTTCGAGTGAGCGAGTCGTCGGTCGATGTCGAATCGGTGTTGGATTTTTGTTGTCCATCAGGAGTGGACTGAGAGTCGAGTGTGTGGGCGGTTATCGATGGTACGCTCGCAGCGTAGAATCTAGATGAGGATCGAGGTATGCCATTTCAGAGAGGAGGGTGCATTTGAGTCGGGCGATGCCGCGCGCCTGGGGCGAAGGTTGTTCATGTGGGTCGTATTGGGGTGCAATGGCGCCGCATCCTAGGAGGCGGCCTAGCGAGGTGAGGAAGGGGCGTTGGCGTTGTGCGGAGGGCCAGAGTTGCGCTAAAAGGTTCCATAGTACTGGGGTCGTACAGTCGTTCCAGGGGCTCTGTTTGGCCGTCGCATAGAGGGCATAATGCTCTTTGCTCATAGTTCGGTATCCTGGACCAGTAGTCACCAGCTCGGACCGCCCCCAAAAGGGCCTTATATAGAAAGACTTCAACAGGGCGTCGAACGTCCGGGTGACGGGTGGAGTGCCAGAGGGTGGCATTTGTTTCCAGGCTGGTAGTTAGCTCCGGGATTGCGTATCGGTAATAGGGTTTGCCGCGTGTACGGCTTTTCCGGTTGAGCGTGGCGCGGAGTATATACCAGGATGCCGCGAGCCGGATGCTAAGCGCTTTGAAGTTGTCTGGGACTGACAGGTTTGTATCGTCTGGTGTGTTTTTCTCGCTCCATCCGCAGCTAGCACACCTGCTCTCCGAAAGGATAATTCATTCGTGTCGTAAAGCAAATTTGGTGGTGAGCCAGTTTTGGAAATCCGGTGAGTCTAGTACTTTCTCCGTCGCTGCCATGCTACATTTAGATTTTACACATACTGCCGGGTCCTATCTCCCATCCTTTCTTTCTATCTCATTGTAAAGAATGACATCTTCCACGCCATCGAGCCAGTGGGGTCCGTTTCTTCTGGGTATGTGAATCTACGGCTTCTTGATCATTGCGCCGAGTGATATCGCACCAAACCAGGTTATATGTTGGTAACCATGTCTGTACCAGCCATTCTACTGCATGACAAGGATTCATGTCTGTAATGTCGTCGTCAATAGGTTGACGGGCGTCACATTGGGTCAAGGGTTTGCTTACATCCAATGGTTTCCTGAGGAGCGTCGATTGTTAAGAATAACGGTGAGTTCGTATCCGACATTAACTCTACTACTTGCTGAAAAACGCAGGTATTGAGTATTTTGTGATTATGTTTCCTTTATTTTACCAGACATTATTCGTTAAACAAGCAAACCATGGACTAGATTCATTAATTTTTTTCAAACGACATTGATGATTGGAATGGCATGGACGCAATACATATTTTGTCGCCCAAGTCTATCACTCTTCTGCGCAGGCCCAAATTTCTGGTGTGTCTCATTCCGTGATTTGATAGTGATAGTATGATTCAATATCCGGAACGTTCAGGGGGTCTCAGGTATAAAAGTTGGCCGCTCGTGTGATTCACCATCTAACCCTTCGTTGTGGCAGGCACTTCTCCCCTTGGCGGTATGACAATCTATTTGTGACAAGGAAGCAATGTTTACATGACATTCAAAGATGCTGACGACATTTAGCGTACAAATGTAATCCTCTCTGAGCCTATTGCGAATCGATCGTACGCGACTCATGTATTTCTATAGGTTTTACTGCTATAGAGTCTGGATAGGTGAGGAGTTTGTATAGTCCTCGCACGTTCATCTCAACATGTTTTCTAGTCAGCAACAGAAATTGGATAGTCACTGGTTTGGCGGTGCGTGCTAGCTTCCGTTCTTTTTCCGTTGATTCCCTACAGTAATAGTATCTAGGCTTTGCTGGCTGTAACCCAACTAAGTAAGTCTTTTTTCTTTTAGCTGTTGTACTTTGCATGCTACATCTCATTGTGATACTGTAGCTCTGGGAACAGGTAAGTTACTTTCTCCTTCAACTTGTCTGTTTAGATACTTATATCATTAATCCCTGAAAGTGGCCATTGTTGAGGTCAAGTACGTCTAATACGCCCACCTGAATATTATGTTTGAATCATTCCTCTCATTCTGCATTGTCAGTGGAAAGGGATTGATCCTCACACGGGCCCCACCAGTATGTATCAATCTGAAACTATGGAAATTTTGGTCACTCAGTGGATTTTGCTGTAGTATATCACCGCGTCGTATGGCATCGGCGCAATATGTGACATTGTCATTACCGCATCCATGGTTTTTTACCTTCGTGAATCCCGCACCGGCGTGAAGAGGTATGTGTCATGATCATGTTGACACAGGCAGTAGATTGTTCACTGCTCCACAGGTCCGAAAATAGGATGCGGCGCATGATCGTCTTCTTTGTGGAGATGGGGATGTTGACCTGGTAAGAACGGGCCCGATGGCTTACTGAATGTGACAGGGGACTAACTTTAGATGTAGTTCGGCAGCGAGCGTCGCGGCTATTTCTGTGAGTCTTACAGTGAATCTCAATGTTTGAACATTTGACTCAATGCGCGCTCACTTTCACGTCACTTCAGTATTATATTGACCATGCTCGCTGGCAAGATATGGTCTCTCCGGTACTTCCGACGCGTGCGTATGTCGTCTCATTTGCTGAAGCGCGAGCACTGATGATTTTATTTCTCTTCTTTCCTGTCTACGTGTCTGCATCGTATGATGTTTCAGTGTATGTCAGCTCGATGCTTGCTGTGTAAGTTCCCGTCTGTCCCTATCTGTTCTTTCCTTTTCTCTGAAGTGTTTTTCTGATCCTCCCGCAGCTTGAACGCACGCCGAACGATATACGAGAACGAGGAAAATAACAGAGGTGATGGGATTACAATACCCACGATCCGAATGACCCCAGCAGGATGAGAGCTTGAAGTATTCACCGAGCCTGAAGTGCAGCGGCCCTGTGCAAAGAATGATGGCAAGGCCCAGCAGCCGGGGGCTTACCTACGCGTGGTAGTCATCGACAATTACATACTAGATAGACCCGGCGAATGTTTCCGCAGGCTACGATGAGGATCGATTGGGTCCGGGATTCAGGGACAGAGTTATCCGGGGATCTGACAAGTCCCCTGCTGACGTCTATGACAGCGTCGCGGTATATACTGTATGTACTGTGTTAGTCTGTGTAGTTGATTAACTACTATACTTGTTGCACATGATATGTGGATTCGGTGACATGATCAGTCCAGTCCTATTTGTCCTCAGGACCGATGGTCATGGCACAAAAAAACATTGCACATAAAGTTCAAATTAGACCCTGAGGACCTTGCCAAGCTCTGACCTGAACACCCTAGTGGATAATTTTTTTTACAACTGCAATGATGAGTGGAATCACGTGACGTATTTTTTCTCTTTCTGACAGAGACTACAATTCACTGCTTATGTGCCAGGCACTGGGACGGCCGTCTTAGAGGTTCCTTCTGACGTGAAACGTTACGTGACAATGCTGTTCAACGATCGATCCGGCAGGCTGGTGTTCCCGGTGAATCGAACACTCTGCACCTCGGTCGCTGTCAAACTCTCCACGTACAAATCAATTCTTCAGGGCGTACAAGTAAATTTGGTGGCGAGCCGGTTTCGGAAGTCCAGTGAGTCAAGAACTTCCCCCCTTTTTTCTGGGTCGTTGCCATGCTACGTTTAAATAAATGGTACTTGCACATGCTGCCGGATCCTATCCTCCATCTTTTCTTTCTATCCTCATTGTAAAGAATGGCCTCTTCTGCGGCATCGGGCCAGTGGGGTCCGTTTCTTGTGGGTATGTGAATTTACGGTTTCTAGATCATTGCGCCGAGTGAAATCGCACCAAACCAGGTTATATGTTGGTAACCGCGTCAGTAGCACCCATTCTATTGCCTGGCGAAATTTCATGTCTGTAATGTCGTCGACTCGTCGACAGGTTGACGGGCATCACATTGGGTCAAGGGTTTGCTTACGTTCGATGGTTTACTGAGGAGCGTCGATTGTTAAGAATGGCGGTGAGTTCGTATCCGACATTAACTCTACCATTTGCTGAAAAACGCAGGTATTGGGCATCTTGTGATTATCTTTCCTTCTTTCACAAGGCATTATTCATTAAACGAGCAAACCATGCACTAGATTCATTAATTTTTTTCAATCGGCATTGGTGGTTGGAATGGCATGGACGCAATTCGTATTTTGCCGCCCAAGTCTATCACTCTTCTGCGCAGGCTCAAATTTCTGGTGTGTCTCGTTCCATGATTTGATAACGATAATATGATTCAATATCCGGAACGTTCAGGGGGTCTCAGGTATGAAAGTTGGCTGCTCACATGATTCACCATCTAAACCCTTCGTTGTGGCAGGCACTTCTCCCCTTGGCGGTATGGCAATTTATTCGCAACAAGGAAGTGATGTTGACATGACATTCAAAGATGTTGACGACATTTAGCGTACAAATGTAATCCTCTCCGAGCCTATTGAGAATCGATCGTGCGCAACTCATGTATTTCTACAGGTTTTACTGCCACAGAGTCTGGATAGGTCAGGAATTCGTGTAATCCTCGGACGTTTATCTCACCCCGTTTTTTTTAGTCAGTAGTAGAAACTGGATAGTCGCTGGTATGGTGGTGCGTGACAGTTTCCGTTCTTTTTTTGTTGATTCCCTACAATAATAGTATCTAGGCTTTGCTGGCTGTAACCCAACTAGGTAAGCCTTTTTTTCTTTTCGCTGTTGTACTTTGCATGCCACGTCTCACTGTGATACTGTAGTTCTGGGAGCAAGTAAGTTACTTTCTCCTTCACCTTGTCTGTTTAAATACCTATATCATTGATCCCTGAAAGTGGCTATCATTGAGGTGCACAAGTACGTCTAACATGCTGAACATCCATGTTTGAATCATTCCTCATTCTGCATTTTCAGTGGAAAGGAATTGATCCCCACACGGGCCCCACCAGTATGTATCAGTTTGAAACTACGGAAACTTTGGCCATTCAGTGGACCTTACTATAGTATATCACCGCCTCGTATGGCATCGGTGCAATATGTGACATTATCATTACAGCATGCATGGTCTTTTACCTTCGTGAATCCCGCACCGGCGTGAAAAGGTATGTGTCATGATCACGTTGACACAGGCGATAGATTGGTCACTGCTCCACAGACCAGAAACCAGGATGCGGCGCATGATCGTCTTCTTTGTGGAGATGGGCATATTGACCTGGTGAGAACGGGCCCGATGGCCAACTGAATGTGGTGGAGGACTAACTTCAGATGTAGTTCAGCCGCGAGCATCGCGGCTATTTCTGTGAGTCTGACAGTGAATCTGAATATTTGAACATTCAACTTAGTGTGCGCTCAATTTCGTGTCACTTAGTATTGCATTGATCATGCTCGCTGGCAAGATATACTTTGTCCTGCACTTCCAGCGCGTGCGTATGTTGTCTCATTTGCTGAGGTGTGACCATTGATCATTTGATTTCCTTTTTTTCGTGTACATTCCGCATCGTATGATTTTCAGTATATGTCAGCTCGATGCTTGCTGTGTAAGTTCTTGTCTGTTCCTGTCTCCTCTGTCCTTGTCGATGTTTACTCTAATGTGTTTTTCTGATCCTCCCGCAGCCTGAACGCACGCCAAACGATATACAAGGACAAAAATAGCGATGGAGGTGTTGAGATTAGAATGTCCATGATCCGAACAAACCCAGCATGATGAGCCTGAAGTGTTCACCGAGCCTGAGGAGCAGCAGGCATACCCTCCGCAAAGAGTGATGGCGGTGCGGTCCTGGGTTTTACCCGGTGTGTGGTTGGCGCTGCGCTCGGACGAGGGCCGATTGGGCCCCCGTTTGCCGGGGAACCTGACAAGTCACCTGCTGGTGTCCATGACAGTGCCGAAGTATATATGTAGTTGATTAATTATGCACAATACAGTATACACTAGTGTGTAACTTGTCAGGTGAAGAAGCTAGTATCACGTGACCCATTATTTCTTTTTTTCTTTTCCCTTTTTTTCCCTTTCTACTACCACGATCGCAATGTATTCGATCCTGCGACGGTTCTACGCCTCGAGTACGCTTCCTCCTCCCGCTGCTCTCGCTCGCGACGCTTCCACTCCTCTCGCCGTCCGCGCCCGCCGTCTCAAGAAATCTCCTGACCTCCTCCCCCCACCCGACAGTCCCCTCACCCCCACCGAACACGCTACATACACGCGCCGTCTCGCCAAAGGCCAACTCCGCCAGAAAGACGGCCGCATACCTACCCCTTCTGAATGGCTCGACGCTCTCAATGCCCGTCGTTCTCGCGTCCGCGGTATCCTCCCCTCCAAACGCCCCAACGACGACGACCGCCCCCCCGTCCGCGTCGTTGGCCAAAAAATCTACCTCCCTAACGTCGTTTTCAAATTGGTCCGCAACCACACTCCTCAGGGTACGCCTTACAATCCGTACGAAGCCACCTTCCGCATTCCTCCATCCATCACCAAGACCGACGTCCGGTCTTACCTCACCACCGTCTACGGCGTACGCACCACCTACATCCGCACCGCCAATTACATTTCCCCCCTTCGTCGCACCCGTGTTGGTCTCCGACCTGTCGGCTCCCATCGCACGTACAAGCGCGCCGTCGTGGGTCTCGTCGATCCATTTTATTATCCCCAGGACTTGGCGGACATGGACACACAAGAGCGCAAGCAGCGGGAAAAGTGGCTCGAGGAACGGTTTGCGCTCAATTTGGTCGCGAGAATGCGCCGGCGTGAGCTCGTGCGCATGTCTCAGGCGGGTAGCAAGACCTGGCGGTTGACTGGCCACTTGCGCAGGGATAAGATCTTACAGTCTATCGCGAAAAGGAGGGCACTGGATGCGTACGATATGGCTCAGGTGGAAGCAGAGTTGACAGAGCGCAGAAACGCGGGTCGGCCCGTCCTTCGCGACTCCAAAGGTGGCAAAGCCAAACGGACAAAGGGACAGTCGTTGAAGAAGGTCATAACCGCCTAACCACGACATGTTGAAGAACATTCTGCTCCTGTTGTGTGGACAATCCCGATCCGATGCTAAAGCTACACTCTTCTACTCCTGCATGTACATATTGCCGCATTCCCGACATTTATAAACGAATTCAATCAAGCTTCCTACCTCTTCATCCAAGATAACTCCACCCGCACTCAACTCCGCAGCACGTTATGTGTAACTCGGAATCTAATAACCCTCCTTGTAATGATGATGATGCTTCCGACGTGATAGATTGCTGAAATCAAGCCCGAGGCTCGACGTGCTCGTATGTTCCGAGCGACTTGCGGATGTCTGACAAGCGATTTTGCCAAGGCGACGGTATCGCTATATCGCCCGCACTAGATGATCCATAACGCCGTCAATATAACATCGCGAACAGATCGGATCAAAGGCATATGCCAAGAAGCGTCACATGACAAATGTGTTCGAAAGTGAACAGTTTGGATTCTCCCGTCCGAGCTGATCTGAAAAGACTGCAGAAACTCACTAAGCTGGCGATTGTTGACGCATCGATGCGCGTCTCGACTCGCCGGGCATCTTGATGTGCCTCGGCGTCCAAAAGATGTAGGATAACTTGAGCATGCTGAGGCAGGCCAGGTTGGAGAACGTTTAATATGATGTTGACACAGAGGCACTGACTGCAGGAGGAGAAGGGGGATGGGGATGGGAGGCTGGGTATTAAGGAGAGCAGACGATGGATACAGCAGACGATGAACACGAGATGAAGTCGTCAACAAGTCTTGAGCGGCGTCGTTAATCCGAGCCACTAGTGGTCGTAAGATCGCGTAGGACGAGAGCGTATCAGAACCGTGAGCTGATAAAAGCGTCGAGAAGGCGTTGAAGCGAAGAGCGGGCCGAATCGAAGTATGGCGAATCCGAGAAGACTCCAAGGGGGTAGGGGAAGCCGTGGGTGCAAGTGTGAGGTCGCCGCCCAT
>JBBPTK010000682.1:0-12300 GCA_038094135.1 Spongiforma cf. squarepantsii
ATTCGACTGAGGGTGCGGGATACAAACGACGGCCTTATATACTATTTCTGCCCTTCAGACCAGCTCGACTGAGCTCGGCCGTCCTAGCTCTCTAAGCCCTTCCTTTTATGGCAACCGCTCCGTTACAGCGGGATTCGAACGGGTCAGCCTCTATGATACTACCTAATAGAGACACGAGCGTATAGATTTCGTATATAAGGCCAACTGTTCTGTCCGTGTTGCCCTCGAACAATCAAGAGGTTTTACCACCGTCTGTATTGGTTGTTTCTTCGTGTGATCGTACTATCTCTATTCTACAGTTACATCTTTTTGACGCTTCACAAAACCTTTCTTTACTCTTAATCTCTCTCAAACGTCGGTCTTGGAACTCGAAGGATTGGCCCTCCTGAATGTACCAGCCGTTGACCAAATACCCTTAACAACAATTCTTCTTTCTCGATATAGAACTATGATGCAGTACACGTTGCGCAGCACTACTGCTTGTACTAGAAACCAACCAGCTTCGCCCAGAAGGCGAGCTAATAGTGAGTCATCCCTTCCTACCCTCTCTCCACTTCCTGGCCTCGGTTCACCGAGCGTCCCAATGAGGAAGTCACCGCCGAGAGATGCGTCGTGGTCCTATCGAGACGCAGTCCTTTCTCATGCTGGTTCCCCGACCATTGAGGCGGGCATGGAGGCTAGAGGCATGACTCGCCCACTGTAGCTACTCGCAAAGTAGCAGTTGAGAAAAATGAAACTCCGTTCTACATACCGGGAGAGTTCATTACGAAGGAGGAAGTGACCTCTTCGGAACGGGAGGACGACTGGATGACTGTGCATCACAAGAAACAGCGTGCACGAGTCAAGGAAGCATCACCTGTTGTAGCTACCCCCAAAGTGAATAAAGAAATTAGTTCCATAATTTCTAGGGCTGAACGAAGCCTTACTGATGAGCAACGCGAGCGCATCAGGCGACGCAGTGATGTTGAGCTTGCGGCTGTGCTCGCGGACGATGAGTCGTCTGGAACTGAAAGTCGTCAGAGACACAAGGGAAAGGGAGTTGACCCTAGAAATTGGGGCAACCTCGAGCTCTCCGAGCGAGAAATTGATCCTAGTGCCCAGGCTAGTGAGCTGTGTAAGAACTAAGACACGCCTTTAGCTCTCAACGCCGTAGTGGAACGGGATGATAATATTAAACTGTACCTAAGACACGCCTTTAGCTATAGTATGGGCGTGCATCAGTAATAACGAACATATACTGTATGATAATACGCACCTCTCAACGCCGTAGTGGAACGGGATGAGAGGGCAGGAATAAACGAATAGGTTTATATATTTATGATAGGTTGGAATCCTAATGACGTGTATGGTGCCTCGTTGTGCTCCAACAAGCTGGAATATTGGGCAAAACAGGACAAACGCTCACCTGTTCCCGAAGCTGAGTCGAGCCAAGACGAGTCCGAGCCTGAGACTCGTCGCAAGTCACGTAAAGCGAAACGTGATCGTTCTAGGACTCGACGACGCGAAAAGAAACGCAAAATTACTGAGCCGGAGCCAGTATCAGCCAGTGGCGTGAAAAGAAAAAATTCACGTACAAGAGCGAACAGGGTTGAGAATAGCCCTGTGGCGAGGCTGGTTGACCGAGCGTTGACTGCCAAGGACCAAGGAGGGCGAGAGTCTTCCCGAAAAGTGATGGAACCTGTGCATCAGCTGGCGCCCACTAGTTACCTTGGGCAGGCACTGGGATACAAGCGAAAACGTCACCGACGACGAAGCTCGCCCAGCTCACCCAGCAGCAGCTCATCTACATCGGATTCGTCGTCTGAAAGCGACTCCGAGTCAGAAACTAGCTCGTCTTCGGACACCCTGAGCTCAGATCAATCTTCATCGACGGAATCGTCTCGATCACGGCGAGGGCATAGACATCACAAACATCATAAGCGACGGAGCTCTCGAAAGCGAAAGCACTCGCTTAAGAGACAAAAGCGATCGAAACGAGTCGGGTATGGGAAGCTGAAGCCAATCCCGCCAAACAAATGACGGAGCAGCAGACTCCAGGGCTTTCCACCGGTTCGTTACCGAAGGAACTGCCTATGTCAATGCAGGGCAAGTGCCCTCCAAGGAACGAGTTTTCGTACTCGCACATTTTTTGAATGGAAAGGCACGGGAGTTTTATGTCCAGGAGGTTTCGGACAATCCCTATGAATGGTCGTTGAAAGAATTTTTCGTCGGGTTATTCAATTACTGCTTTCCCAATTGACTTCAGAACGAAGCAACGGGATAAATTACGGAAAGCGTACCAGAATACAAAAACGGTACGCGAGTACGTCTCCGAGCTTCACGAGATGTGGAACCTGATCGGTGATATCCCTGAACGCGAAAAAGTGATGAGGCTATGGTTCGGATTAAACTCGTACATACAGAGTGCACTCTGGATTGACAAGCTCAATCCAGAGAAATCCTCACTGCGGGCTGTCATTGCGGCTGCAGAAGTGATTGATATTGCCTATTCGGTTGGGCAATCTAAGCCTAAGGAAAAGCAAAGGAAACCTAATGGCGAAGGGACGTCAAACGATCTGGGATCGAAAGCCGACGGGAACTCACTCCAACCGAGCAACGAGCCTAACCGCCAGTCTTCGTCGAAACGAAGAAACGGCCGGTAAAGGGGCACGCGTCTGGAAAGCCAAATGAGACGGCTCGACCGGGTAATAAAATTACTCAACGCACCGGACTATCCAAGGAAGAGCACGACCATCGGGTGGCGGAAAAGCTCTGTTTCGAGTGCGGAGCAGCTGGGCACATGTCCAGCAAGTGTCCTACCAAGAACCAGGTAGCTTGCAGAAGCTCTAAGCAACCGCCTGGAACGCTAAAGAATTTCAATATTCAAATTGGCGAGGACTTCGCTCGCCTCGAATCGCTCGCGGAAAGTACCGAGCGGATCGACTCGCTCTCTCTCGGTGCCGCCTCATTTGAACCTTTCGAGTATCCCATCATGGGTAATGAGCCTGACCAGTATGGTGTCAGGCCAACCGAAATGGGCGATCCGCTTGCTCGAACGTTGGAGCATTGGCTGCGAGAAGGAGTGCCTTATCCAGGCGATAACCTTAGCAATAAGGACGCATACGACGAGGAAAGATTTACCTGTTATCGCGTGTCTGATTACCACCATGTTATCGAAGACCGGTGTCTCTGGCATTCGGAACTAGCGGACTGGATCTTAAGTAATTGAGTCCTGGCAGCTTATGAATCAAAACTTCCAGCCCAGCGTATGGTACGAGAACTACCTACTCGCCCATGGGATTGGCCACGAATCGTCCAGACGGGATCGATACTTTGATCTCCGAATGGGACGGCCACTCGTCGAGCGCGTTTTGGATGTTATCTATCGTGCATCCGAATACGAGCTTATTCCAGGAGTTGAACCCGAAATGCTGCCAATGCGCTTCATGTTCTCGAGTCGAGAACACCGTGGTCATCCTAAGGATTATCTAGTTCAAATTTGGGACTACGAGTTGAATATTCGAAAACGAATACCCACCAAATGATTGCTATTGGAACGCTTCGATATCGTACAATGGAGTGATACGTCGCGAAATTGCTCGGCGACGAGAGGAAGTTCAAGGGGACTTGACCTACGTCGAGATCCCGCATTGGTTCTTCTATCACCTTGAAGATCCTCCACATGTAGAGGAACTTCCGATTTGTCCAAGAAACCGAGTCCGATTGAGCTACGAGGACAAATCGATTCTCGCCGACTATCAAATTGATTCGGACGAGTCGGAACCGAATGAGTCCAATCGATCAGACGACGAGGACGATCTGAGCGACTCTATTGAGCTAAATGGAACGCAGGTCACTCAGGGCACTTACCAGGCACTAGAGCGAAACATTGGAAACCCTAAAGATTTCAAACGGCTCATCCCGAAACCGGTTGTCATGGTTGTACACATAAACGGCCGTCCAGCCCGAGCTTTGCTGGACTCGGGATCGCTTGCAGATTTCATGTCGACCACCCTGGCAGAGCAACTCAATGTCAAACGAATTCAGTTGGCGAAACCACTTACGGTGCAACTAGCAGTCCAAGGTTCACGCCCTACGAAAACTTGCTATGTGTGGGTCGGTTGACTTCTGTTTTGGTATGCGTGCGGACGAATGGACAGAGAAAGGCAGATAATGGGACGGAAGACATGCTGTAGTGTGCTCAGATATGCTCCCTGCGTGCTCGAGTGTATGCTCAGATTGTCATTCTGCATATGCTCGAATATGTCTTCTGCTGCGTTCCTATGCAGTCCTTTGTCTGCTCTGATATTATGGGTGTCAAACTGCACAAAAAATCAGCACACAATAGATTTTTGGCAGCGCGCTTCTTTTTTTGACCGAGCGCGCACACTTTGTGGTTGGACACGAAGCAACAATTTCGGGTAGGCTGCGCTCACTCATCAAAAAATAGTGCGTGTTCAGTCAGCAAAAATTTTGCTTGTTCGGAATTTTTGTGCAATTTGAACGTCATACTTTTATAGTACTGTGGAATAGAGTGGATACAGGCACTGTGACAATAGAACAAAGTTTAACAAAGTGGTGAGACAGAGTGGTCTGTGTCGGATCGTTACAAGGACCAGAGTCTGAGATCGGGTTTTGGATTTCAGAGGGGCTTGACATCACCCCCCGTTCAATGGCGAGACTCCGGGCGAGGGAGGACACTCAAACAGGTGGTCAGGGAGACGATTGAGCGCTGTGCGAAAGGCGAGGGAGGAGGAACTCGGGATCGACGAAAACTCCAGAAGGAACGGGTAAGGCATCCTCGCAGCAATGGGGCATGTACATGGTGGATCTGGGGTATTTGGAGAGTCAACGAAACGAACGCACATTGTTTTGCGTGGACGAGGCCACGAGGGGCAGTGGGGTGTTTGCGGTGAAAATCTCTAACAGCACCCTTGGCGTTTGCAAGTTCATTGTCCCGTTTCCACTCGTTCTCTTCCAGCGGGAATCCCTTCCAAGCAACAAGGTATCCAGAGAGAAAGCCGGACGCGGGGAGGGTGCTACGTGCAGAGAACCGAGCTTCTTGGCTCTGCCAGTCGGTTGCAACGATGACGCGGCGAGGCGGCCCTTGGACGAAGGAGCTACGTACCCCCTATGAGTACGCGTACCGTTCATACGACAGTCAAGGGAGCTCACCAGTCTTGAGGTTGGTCTTCCTCGGGATCCTCGTACCTCCAGCCCACAACACGGACGATGTTGTATGAATACAACGCGAGGTAAAACACGTTTTCGAAGAATGGATGGCTGGAACCCGAACAGTGGAGGTCGTCATGAAGTGTTAGCGCAAAGTTTCCTAGCAACTTGGCCGATGGTTTTTCCATCTTCCTCATTTAGACGCACACATCTACCCCTTTTCAGCGAGGCAAGGGTTTCTTCTTCTTAACACGTTTCCATCGCCTCGCTGGTGTATCGTTCATCTCCCTTGTCTCTTATCGCGAACAACTTCTGCCGCCTCGTCATCTCGTCTCATCCGCAAGCACTCCGGCCGGCATACGACTCTTCAACACACAGTCCTTATTTCATCAGCCTCGTCGTCGTCAATCTCGATATCAAACACAACCAAGAACCGTGGTAACCATAGTTCGATTTACCCTCGAAAGGGCGAGAAGCGGAGTTCGTCGACTGGTCGTGACCTTGATACCAGTTGTATTGTCTTAGACGAAGAATGGACGCATCATTATGTAGAGGGTTGTTGCACGGTATAATATACATAAACAAAGAAAAGTAGCAAAGGACGTCCTCTATGCCGCAGAGCACAGAAGGATGTCTACCCGTCTTTTGTAACACTCATGGGCCAACCACTCCAATGCCGACCTCTCCTCCAGCATCAGATGATCCTTCTTATCTTCCGAGTATAATCCTTTGATTTGAATGTATAGCGTTTTGAGACGGGGTAGGAAATGTATTATCTTCTTCATGTCCTCGATGACTTGAAGCGGCTTGCTGACATCTTCCGAGGAATGCCATATTAACATCTGGCGCTTCAGCTCGACGTGGAGAGTTTCGATGTTGCAAAGGTTATCCGGAGGATTTGTGGCATACGTCGACGAGAGGCCGTTGACCATGCTCTGCCACCTCTTATACTGGTGCGCGTCGCAGACGCAATCGTCACCCGTGGGCACCTGAGGTGGAGGCTGGGCATCCCATCCAGTACCGAATTCGGTCCATGAATGACATGGGCAGAAACCGGAGTCGCCCCTTGGAGCAGCAAGGATCACGTGTGTGTTCGGTCCTCTGAATTCCATTTCAAATATCTGCTGTGTAATCGTATATCACTGTTAAAAAAAATAGACCTGCAAACGGATGTCACTTACGACGATTTTTCAGCGAAGGGGAAGATAAATTTTTACGCGTACAGACGGACCATGTTATATATGTTGTAAAATCAGGGTTTTAAATAGTCCCAATCATTGTGTGCCAAACGACGGATGGTAAGTTGCGCTTTGACGTGAGCCCATTGTTCTTTCGACATCCAACGTGGAAAGCCCACCGTGGACGTGGAACGACCAGGCTCTAGTTGCGCTTTGATACCCACTTCCAGTTCCGAGAGCACTATAAATTTTCGATGGCACGCACTCTCCTTCTATCCTCTCAGAGCCTATCTTCCAAGTCGAATATCATCATGGAAAGTCCTGTAAGCTTGGCTCTTACCCAAAGGCTTGCATATTGATTTCCCTCCCTTGGACTCGCAGCGCAGCTTCATCGACCTTCCTCTCGAACTTGTCTTGCTAATCATTTCTATTGGCGGCCTCGACGACGACGAACGTTGGATTCGGGGCCTACGCCTTGTCTCATCCGCGTACAACACTCTTTCCTTCGTCCTTCGTCCATCCGTTCGCATAAATTCACACGAATCCGGTCATGGTTCTCGTATACTCCACACGCTTATCGCCACTTCGCCGCTATACATACCGGACCGCACGCACTACTCAAGGCACATCATCAGCATCTGGTTGGACATCCAGCCTTACTGCTCAAACACTCATGTGTATGCGCAGGATCTCATAATGGACTTCTCGCGCGCGGTCACGCGAGAATGTTTTCCTCGCCTCCAGGAGGTGATATTCGTCTTTTCGGAGAACCAGTGGAAGGATGCAGACCCTCATACTTCTGATCGGACGACGGAGGAAATGGATAGATTAGAATGGTTTTTGGCTCGAAGGGGGGTCGTTTGCACACTCTAAGATATTCCCAATGTTCAATGTCAGCTTATCATCATCGTTGTTTCACGCCGTTGTCTGTCGTTTCGTGGCACAAAGCACGGACATAGTTCGAACGCAATCTACAAGCATCTAACGTGTTTGATAGGGTGTACACAGTGGGGTGAATCCAAGCAGGCCATACCGGTACTTTGATGCAAGTAGTAGAGAAGTCCAAAATTTCGACCGCTTACCACAAATAAATGGAGACACGTGAAGTGCGAACAAGACCTCTGAGACTTCTCCATTTTCACGTCACAAATCAATATGCCCACCTGTATGGGCTGCTTGCCTCAATTCTCTTCGAGCACCTCTCTCTCTCTCGAGCCACCTGACACAAACTCAGAACATGGTCTGTGTTGCAGCACGTAATTCACTCGAAAACCATCTTGGCGGAGTTGGAGGCCACTCCAGCTGCAGGATTCGACCAGACGCCCATCAGACAAGTAGTGCCTATGGAACAAGAGGTTTTAACTCACCTGGACACGAGGAGATGGGCACGTATGACAATATTTCATCCTCACCTGAACAGGTGATACTGGTATATTGATACATCCATTTGTTGTAATGGTAGTTGAAATACTAATACATCTACTATTGTAATAATCAACTACAGTGCGTGATGTATCATAACAAATTGCACGGTACATGCTAGGGATATATCGCCGAAACACGATATATCACCTTTCGCGTGCAGGCAATTATTCACCTGAGTGACACCGCTTATGTCACTAGTTAGTAACATTAGAAATATGCCACCACCCATGGAGGCTCAAGCGCTCAGGTACCACCTGACAGCCTCACATGCCCTTGCCGACGTCACCGCCATCCCGCCCCGCCCCGCCCCGCTGAACCGCTAGCGAATGCCCTTTGCCGAGCTGCCGCCCTCCTCAATTTCCTACACTTCTCCCCGCTGATGTCGCCCGACGCCCCCTGTAGCACAGCGCGCTTTGCCACGCCGCTGCCTTTCTCTCACGCCTCCCGCCCCGCCTGACGCACTACACTTTACACTTTGTCAAGCCACTGCTTTCTCAAACGTCCGCGCATCCCCTTGCCAGTATCAACATCACCGTCCCACCCGACCTCCTTGCTTTTGCCACCGCCTGCTCATCGATACTCCCACAGCCCCCTCTCCTCCCACCAACGATGGCTAAGCGCAAGGCCACGTTCCGCTCGACTTCCTCAAAGGTTACCGCATCCTTCAGCTCGCCTAGACGCGGCCACGAGACGCGATCGGGTGCATCCAATGTTAGAATAATTTGCGTAGTTCGACCGAAAGTACTCGTAGCTACACGTCGATTACTAATACTGTAGAGTCGAGTTTATAACCACTACCGTGGCGCAACGGTTCTGCGTGTTCGTCGTCGCGGCCGTTTTGCTCAACATCCAGGTGTCGTACTCTTCGAAAAGACGAGGACCAGACAGACCAAGAAGGTGTAAGAAGGTGGTGAAATATGCGAGATCTATGGACTCGAGACATCGTACCTGTCGACGAGGACGAGATGATCGCGAAACTATGTTAAGACGTCAAGGCAGGCTTTATAGAAGGTAAAGAATTTGACTCGTACGATGCGGTGGTCCAGTGGTCCACTTGATTGGCGAACGCACGGTGAGGCAACTGTTGAAGAACGATTGGGTCACAACACGTACTACCACACCTTGGACGATCAGTGCTGGAAAGCGTAGAAGGGAGGACAAAGAAGAAGACGACACTGTCATGGTCTCATATGAGTTCGATGACGAGGATAGAGGAGAAGGACCATCTACTATTCAACGTAGATTGTAAGTGTCACGAAATGTCGTCAGTCGGAATCCAGTAGACACACTGTGAATACAAAACATGATACCGCAAATAGGTATGTACGTGCACTTGCGGTGAACCAGGTTGATAAAAACAAACACTCTACATATGAAATCAAAGTCGCGATTTTACCGCAAATAAACATACATGCGTGTTTGCGGGAAATTACGTTGATGAAATATCACGATTGGAATGTATGTCTGCAACGAATCATGTATATCGAAGTGGTTGTCCGGTCGATCGATCGGACCATAAACCGATCAGAATGGGGAAATTTATCGCGAGTGCATAGATTGTGTGTGTTTTGCGGTAATGGAAGATATTAGCCGCAAAGAAGCATATGTGTGGAATTGAGGTAAAAGTATTGAAGATCCGGGACTTCCGGTGTAGTCCGATATAAATAGTCGACCGGCAGATGGATCGGGCGTAAATCGATTGCATGAAATCTATCGGACAGGGAGATCTACCGCAAACGCATATATTGTGTGTGTTTGAGGTAGAATGGGAAGATGAAGAAGACAATTCAGTGTAACTCATTGAAGTGTGTCTTTGTAGTAGCAAAGAGACATGGATGTTTATTTGTGATAAAACAGGAGAGAAGACGAAAATGGAAATGTCAATAAACTGGATGATGATGTGAGATAAGACAGATGGTTTAGACGAAGCGATCGATCGAACGATAATAATATGCGACGTGCTATTCTGAAGAGCGAAGAGATGGGAAGATTGATTTCATGGAGAGAGGGTAAGTGATAGACGAATTACTAGGATGGATCGGGTATACTAAATTGAAAAAGCGGAGAAGGAGAAGATGATGGGAAAAGAAGTAGACGAAGAAGAGGCTCCAGAAGAGAAGTCAGAAAAGAAAAGGTAAGGTAAGAAGAAGTTGGTAGAGGAGGACGATGGCGAGTCTGTGAGAAAGGAGAGGATGAAAGGAGAAATGGAGATGATAGAAAGGTTGAGAAACAGTCATCTGGTGTGTGCGATGTGAGTGAATGAACGATCATGTATATCAAGTGAAAAGCTGATGGAAGGACGTAGATGTCAAGATACGATGTGGGCGACAGAAATGAAAAAAAAGAAAGGAGACTAATCGAGTGTCGACAGGGAAAATGTGATACGAATGAACGGAGGGTGCGAGCACAAATTCTGCGGCGAGTGCTTGATAGAAACGTGGAAGGGGTTCTACAAGAGGATGTCTGTGGATGAGGACGTGGGCAGGATGAAGTTCAGGTGTCCGATGTGCCGAAGGGAGACGGTAGGGCTGATGGATCGGAGAGAGAGAACGGAGACGAACATGCCGTTCGTGGTGGATGTATGGACTAACCGACTGGTGGAATGGGTTCGAGAGGAGAAGAACAGGATCATGGAGGAAGGAGGAGAGGAAGAGAGAGGAGGAGAGGACGCGTGTACAAGTGGAAGGCAATAGCAAAAACGGCATCGGTAAGTATTGGTTGACTCTGAGACGATATGAGGACTGACATATGATATGATTGATGCTGCAGAGCTGGTGTGCGCGCGATGACACGATTCGAGGAGTTGTGGATCAAGCGGGAGACGGGACTGGCAGGGTTGTGATCAGGGAGAGATTTTCAAGCGAATGATCAATTCGTGACAGCAGCTCGATCGGATGAATCATGGGGGAGTCATTGTGGTGAGATCGAGGCCATACTAGCCTATCGTCGCTCGTTCGACTTTTCGATGTTTTACCTGAAATTCAGTCTGAAATTCAGTGCCGTACAGTTTACGTGCCAAGTATCACTTTGGAATAGGGATCGAGAATATTACGTACACGTAAGTGAATGTGATAATACGTACGTGCTGTGGCCTCTACATTCCATAGGATCGGATCACAATATTACCATATCGAAGTTTCGTTAGTCTTCGGCCAATGCTCGGTGATACCACATGGTCGCTGACTCGTGACCACCCCTACAGAAGGCTACAGTACGACCTTGGCGGAAATTTTCTCTCCTCATAGTAGCACCGACTATCAATCGTGCCGGCTCAGACTCGCGGTCACTGCCGAGATGGAACGACGCGCCGAACCACCGTCCCCCCTCACTGAGGGCCTCACCATTAATGGAATGTGAACTCGACGCAGATGCGGCATCGACTTGCTTCCTTACTCTACCGCCACCACCACCACCACCACCCCCTTCTCTCCTCCCCCGGATGGCGCCACGCAGGAAGCCCCGCCGCAGCGATGAAGAAAGCCTGCGTGCACGGCTCAATATGCTGCCCGAGGGATTCGACGCGCCTCTGACGGGCGTCGTTCATGCAAAGTCTATCCGTCCCCCGACAGAGCGCGTGCATGCCCGGGTTCAAAACCTCTGGACCCATTTCATGACCCACTCGGACGATCCGGAGGTCAAAGCGGTGGGGATAACGTTCACGGTCGCTCCCTCAGAAGGTACGGTCCCCCTGCTGCCCGATCTCTCTCTCTCCTGTTGCTGACCTCTCCTTTTGACAGCCGTCATCAAGGGCTTCGTCCGGTTCCTTGCGATGACCCTCCAGGACATCTTGGAGAAGCCTGAGGATCCGGACACGCCCCCGCCCGCGACCGTGTCTACCGTGAAAGGATACGTCGACACGCTGTATGCGTTGGTCGCAGATAAAGGCCACGTCGTGGGCAAGGACGCGCGAGAGCACGTCCGCGACTACCTCTCCTCTGACGACCTTCGCTCACACCTCCCGCTGTCAACTCGGCAGCGCGAGAAACACTACGCCAGCATGATGGACGTCCGCAAGCTTGTTGATTCTTTCTACGCCGACACCCAGCACTTCCGCACGAACCGTATGCGGATCCAGATGAGCGCGCTCGTGCTGTTACTGGTCATCTCGACCGAACGCATCGGCGCGATCGTGGAGTCCAATTGCTACCGAGGCACCAACATGGCCTTGACCTGGAACGACGTAGCCGTGATCATCACTCCGAACGCCGAGACGCCCTCGAGGCCAGACGTCGAGCTAGAGGTCACGTTCCGCCTGCTCAAGGGAGCACGCGACATACAGTCATCCTCCAAGACGTTTCCAATTTTCATCGAGAACGGCAACCTCCGACCATATTGCCCCGTCCTGCCTATCCTCGTCTTGGGTATTCAAGACCAGGTCTGGGAATCGATCGACTGCCCGGAAGACATCATTGCTCCGGAGGTCCCCCCCACCATGCCACATAAGCTCCGAGTTCGCCGCGAGAAACGCGATCTGCTCGTATTCCGAGCAGAGATGCGATCGGAGCTCGGCGGTTGGTCCACCTCCGCATCGGAAGCGATGGACTAC
>JBBPTK010000683.1:0-12294 GCA_038094135.1 Spongiforma cf. squarepantsii
TGAGATTATTAGTAAATAGTGATTATTTGTGATATTTTATCATAAATAGTAGTAATTTGATACAATTTTCAAGCATAGGTTTTTCCTGATGGTGTCTCTACATGTATATTGGTTCATTTTACATATTTTCCTTATGTCTCACGCTCTCCCTTTTCAGCCCTGATGAACTCGAGTCACGCCCAATCAACTTTACCTATTGGCCTGACCTCGGGATGCTTTGACGTACATCGGGTGCGCCTTCTCTAGAACCTTGTCATTGATCCTTTATTTTGACTATCCTTGCTATTTCTTCATTTTCATTCTGATCTTTGGACTGGCCTGGTTATTTCAGGGGCAGGTTCTATTTTTAGATGTGTTTAGGATTTGGCATTGTGCCTTTCCACAGTGTTCTAGAATTATGTTCTATTTGGTTTTCATTCATTTCATCTTGTGTTAAGGTTTGATCCGACAGTCTTGGGAATGCCCGGACTATAAAAAGTTTGTACATACATGAAAATGAGAGCTCCCTTTTGCTCACAATGACTGAAACACCACAAACCAACCACCTTCGATGACCAACACCGTTTTTCCTACCATCTTCACTTTCTTCAACCGCTTTTGCCTTGATCAGGCCACATCAGGTCATGTCAGACCATCGTTTCTTATCACAAAACCAACCGGGTTGTTGAGTATTCGGTGTAGACTTGATATCTGATCTTCCCCGTCACTCTAGAGTCCCTATAGGGTCAAATAGACTTGTCCCCACCCCCATTAACTTGTTGATTAGGAGTGCTGAGGAATCCCCTCTTGTCCTCCCAGTCAACTTTACTGTTTTACAGCAGGGTCACTAATTCTTGTATACCATCCTTTGGCAAAGGGGACTCCATTTCCCTTTGTCATCTTGTTCAAAAAGACGAGCACTCTCACATCATTGTTGTATAGCGCTTTGTTCATCATGAAGTACACTTTCATTGCCATCATCCAATGATTGGCATCCTTTCCCTCTCCAGAGAAGTCCTGAGGCAACCCTGCCTTGATCCCCATGGGTTGTGCAGCTTGATCTGCCATGGTGTTGTTAACTGGTGGTTCAGAGTTGGGGTCAGCAGGTGGGAGTGGTGGTTGGGGAGGGTTTCTCTCTGGTCTTCTGGGTTGAAGTTAAAAACTGTCAATGTCTATGACAGATCTGTAAAGTAGACAATGATGAGCTCCAGGATAAAGTGCCCTGAGTTCATCAGTGAGAGGTGGGGTGTTTGGGTCATCAGAGGTTCTGTGTGTGCCTTGTTCAGAGGAAGATACAGCAGGAGGAGAGCTTGAGGGAGGGTGAATCCATTGTCTGGGTGGTAGTGCTGAGAAGGAAATGGTGGTGGTCTGCTAGGTAGCAGGATCAATGGGACAAGCTAGTTCTTTTGTTAATGCTGAGCTCAAGTTCTAGTAACCACAAAGCCCAAGGAGGAGCTCATGAAGAGTCATGTCACTTGGGTAAAGATTTAGAACAAGAGGAGATCTCTTAGTCACTCTTTCAGACTAAGGTCACTAGTTAGTGTACTGAGCTATAATTGTGCAGAACTAGCTTAGGGATATTCGTAAGTATTGAGTGCATGGACCACAACAGAAATAGAAAGATATAATGCATGAGGTGGAAAGAACAATGAATGCCTCATGTATCTGAAACAGTAACAGAAATGAAACTGGCATGTTGTTGAAACATGTACCAAGATAGTGGATGAAACAATAACAGAAATGAAACTGGTGTGTTGTTGAAACATGTACTGAGATAGTGGATGAAACAATAATGGAATAAAACCAGTGTGTTGTTGAAACACATACCGAGATAATGAATGAAACAAATAATGGAAATGAAATATGTTCATAAGTCCACAAGGCAGAGTTACTCTGGGGATGGAGAAGTGGTAAGAAGAGACAAGTGAGAGAAGGTGAAAGAGGATGGGTTCAGAGAAAGAAAAGAAGTGTACAACTTGTTAATCATGCAACTCTGTGCCTGTACCTTGACTGTAACAGATGTCTCAGGTGGCACCCTCATCACAGACAAAGGGAAGTTAACCACTATCAAAGAATAGCAGTCTGCTTCTTCATCAGTTTTTGCAACTTCTATCATAAGTTTATTCCTAACTTCTCTGCTATTGTACACCCTATCTGTGACCTCACTAAAAAGGGGCTCTTGTGGAACTGGACAGACCTTGCCAACAAAGTGTTCTTCACTCTCAAGGATGCTTTTCTGAAGAAGCCCAATCTGCTTCTTCCCAATACACTAAGCTCTTTACTGTCATGATGAGCACCTCATTAATGGCTTCCAGGATTGTGCTCATGCATACAGACATCAATGGTGACCTCCATCCCTGTGCCCTATCTCTCTAAAACCTTCTCCTTGGCTGAATGCAGCCATTCATTCTCCTTCCACCTTGTGTATAAGCCCTTTCCATTCTGGTCTTGGTCTGTGTGCCTAAAACTTACATATAAAAACTCATACATCATATACTGGTAACTCTAAGCTAGTTCTCTGCGATCATAGCTCAGTATTCTAGTGACCTTAGTCTGAAAGAGGGACTAAGAGATCTACTCTTGTTTCAACCTTTACTTGAGTGACATGACTCTTTGTGAGATTCTCCTTGAGCTTTGTGGTTGCTAGAACTTGAGCTCAGCATTAACACCAGTCTTTATCAGTCCAGTTGCCAGTTGCCTAGGTTGTGGAACTTTAGACAACTGGTAAAGACTGGTTGCAACTGGTGTACAGCCACCCCCTATGTACACTACCATATATAGTAATATTTCGTAATTTTTGCTGGATTTTTCTGATATTTTTTGAGGCATATGACTGAAATACCAAAATATGGTCTTCTGAAATGACATGTCAGCTGAAAATAATCATATCTTGGCCATTTCTTAGTCAATTTGTGATAGTATCAGATGGCAAATTAGCTAAGAGTCTTATCTAACTTTATACAGCCATTGCTAAGCCTGATTCCCACAGAAAAGGGTTGCACAAACTAGTTTCTGTCACAACTGGTCCAAACTGATATGGTTGCCAGTTGTAAGGTTTTGGAATATATTTTGGACTGGTTGCAGACCCATTGCCTAATTTGGACAAAAAAATTGGACCAGACTGGACTTTAAAACATTACTGAAGAGGGAGGACAGAATGTCCAAACAGAGTCCATTGATGTTGACCAGAAGTGAGGTCCAGAGTAGGGGTTTCTCAAGAATCAAATTTTGAAGGGACATCACAAGCTGTTCTTGAGTGAAGATGGACCTGTAATTATCTGGATTGACTCAAGCAAAGTTCCTATCCCCCTCTTTAGAGTAGATGTCCCAGCATCTAGTAAGGGCATTGGATTTAGCCCTAAGATTTCTGGGGTGGTAACAAATGGAGAGGTTGAATTGACAAAGGAACTCTGACTATTGCACTTGGCATTGGGTGAGGAGCTTAGTGGAGGCAAAATATTCCAGATTCTTGTGGTCCATGACAACATTGATAGTGTGGATCCTTTCAGATAGTGACATTAATTTTTGAATGACTTGAAGATTGCTAGGAGCTCCTTATCATGCATATCATAGTTCAACTCAGCTCTAGTAAGAGTCCAACAGAAGAATGCAATAGGGTGGAGTTTATTATTGGGGGAAGTGAGGGAGAGTATACCAATGGTTGTTGAGAATATGAGATAATCATATTATCCATATTCTATATAATGGTCACTTCTATTTCCTAATCCATATGACCACTTATACACTATTCATATTCATACTTAGAAGATTTCATCTTCTTATTCAAATCATGTGATAAATCACATGATTTACTAGAATTATCTAGAATGTTCTATGAACTTCTATGATATTCTAGATCATTAGCAAAGGATAGTGATCTTATCATATCCCACGATTGATTACATGATACTCTAGAATGTTGTTCTAAGATATATCAATCCAGACTATGACATCACTGTCTAGAATATGACATCATAGATAAGGATTACTCATATTTCAAATATCTCACTAATATTTCATATGAGATACTCTTATCTTCAAACTTTTAACCTAGGACATGGGGTCATTACCAATCAGGTCTTAAGGTCTTACAACCCTTTACCACAATTACTATATTGAGAACAAGAACACAAATAGATACAAACATATATCATACTATATAAACCCAGTCCTTACAACTGGTACTAATGGAATAAAACACTTCTCTTGTTCTCAATTCCTTCACATCCCCTCTAAGCTTAATAAGCTTATAATACTAGTTCTACAAAGACTATAAATCACATCTGTTTGTGTTTAACATATAAACTAGGTCAATATCCTTTCTGAATACTTCTTCCTTTTTCTTCCCTGTGTGAGAAGTTGCTTTAGACTATTACATCTTTGCACTTCTTCAATGGTGTAGTCAGAGGCATCAGTTTTGATGGTGGTTCCAATGGATAAGGATCAGAGTAGAGGTGAACACATTCTTGAGGCATTGAAAGAAGGCCTGGAATTCCTTGGAGAAGTTCCAAGGAATGTCCTTGTGGGTGAGACAGGTGAGGAAAACCACAATATCAGAGTAGCCTTGGATAAAATGATGGTAGAAATTTGTGAATCCTAGAAAAGACTGGATATTCTTGACTTTTTGGGATTCTGGCCTATCAAGAATGGTTTGGAATTTATCACAAGCCATGGAAAGCTCAGATGGAGAAAGGATATATCTGAGATACTCAATGGTGTCCATGTGCCATTCACACTTTTCCAGCTTGAGATAGAGTCCATTGGCACAGAGCCATTGGAGAACCTCATGGACATGCTTGCAATGCAACATAGGATTAGAGGAATAGATGAGAATGTCATTGAAGTAAATTACCACAGAGATATCCAGCATATTGGAGAAGATACTGTTGACAAAACACTGGAATGCCACAGGGGCATTGGTGAGACTGAAGGGCATGACCAGCCATTCAAAGGAGCCATAGCAGGTGCAGAACATAGTCTTCCATTTGTTGCATTTGGTGATATGGACCAGATGATAAGCATGCTGGAGGTTGAGTTTGGTATAGATCTTGGCACTGCTAGGAGCTTCAAGGAGGTTGGAGGTATGCATAGTGTTTGCAGGTTCAGTTGCACAACTGGTGAAAGACTGGCAACTGGATTGGACCACAACTGATTGCAATGGACTGCAGTTGCAAGTTGCATCAGTTGCTGGCTAAAAAGACTGCAGTTGCCTGCAGTTGTGCAACTGGTTGCAACTGGCACAGACTCCCTATGTAAATTACCAATTGGGTAATAATTGGTAATTTTTCCAGATTTGTTTGGCATTTATTTTGGTCATATATGATCCAAAAACCATTTGAGTGTCAAAAAAATGACATGCCAGATGAAAATGGTCATATCTTGCTTATTTCTTGACTGATTTGCATCAGTACTAGCTCTGATTGTAGCTAAGAGTCATCAGCCACTACTAAGCCTGAAAACCACTTCTCACATTTCCATAAGTGAGATTGGTTGTAACCAGTTGCAACTGGTCTTTTGCAGTCCAGTTGTCAGTTGCTTGGGTCTGGGAAAATTCTGGACTGGTCCTGGTCTGGTTGCCTCATTAGGAAATCGAAAAACTACACTGGACCAGACCTTTAAACACTATATAGAAAGTGTATACCACTCTTTATAGCAGTGAACGAAAGGGAGGCAGATAGTACTCGAGGATAGAGTACTTACTTGGGTGTAGAGAACTAGGAAGGGTGGTTGGGTGGGTGAGTGAATAAGACTTTTGAAGGTCTTAGAGTGATAGGATGGAAGAAACAAGTAAAACTTGAATAAGAACGAAGGACCTAAAGTCCTGTCCTTTTATACTATAGATACATGTTTGTATCTATGTATTCCTAACTATAAACAAGTAGGTAACTGACCAATAGCTAAAGAAGCTCTAATTGTATGATGTGGAATAAGTGAAATGAATATATGAAACAAGTCTAGAACGTTCCAAGAGAATGTTCTGATTGTTTCATCTAAATACATGACTGAAACATGTATGAGAATTGACCTTGTCATAGAGTATGACTAATATGAATAGCATGAGATTGGAACCTATAAAGAATAATCCAATCTAGTATTGAGTTATGGTTAAGTTTAAATATTAATAAAATATACTCGATTCTCAACACACTAGATATGCAGGAGTGGATATTGGTCCTTCTTGGTGACTTTATTGAGGCCTCAGAAGTTAATGCAGAGTCAAAAGGAACCATCTTTCTTTCAGATGAAGAGTAGCAGCATAGGGAGAAGTGGACTGGTGAATAAAGCCAATCTGCAGGTGCTCATCAATAAAATCTTGGAGAGTGCCCTGCTTGGAAGAGGAAATGGAATAGAGTCATCCTATGGGGGGTTCAGCTCCTTCTTCCAAGTCAATCTTCAGATTGAAGGGCCAATGAGGAGCAAGGATATCAGCATGCTTCTTGCTAAAGACATCTATGAAATTATGATACTCCTTGGGGACTCTGGAAAGATTGGAAGTCTTCTTGTCAGGAGCATCAGAGACAGACATGGAGTGGGCAGAGAGTGACTGGAGAGAGAGAGAGAATTGGACTGACCCTTCAAGTTTGCATGTGTGTTTGAAAGCAGTGACATTAATGAAGGAAATAGCAGGGTTGATGAGAGTGACCAGGGAAGCTGCAGAAGGTGTCTCAGGAGGAATGTTGGCAAAGCTTGAGCAATCCTCAGACAGAGAGTCCTGAGGCAGAGATGGAGGGATGGAGTGTGATGTCAGGGTTGGCATCCTAGTGGAGTTAGCCTGGAAGGAGATGCTGCTCAAAGCCCAGTCAATCAACAGATTGCAGTGGAGCCAGCAATGACCCAGTACCATACTACAGTACATGACTCTGAATCCAACAATGTAATATAAAATGTATCAGAGGTGGTTTCATCCAAAGTGAAGGTCAAGTCTAAATCTAAGATGAAAGTAATTACAGTGGAGGAGGAACCATCAAATAATCAGAGAGAGATCAGAGAAACAGAATATGTAAATTTTATATTTTTATGAAAGAGGAATCAGTGAAGCAGTGAGTAGAGCTGGAATTGATAAGTACAGTAATATTAGACATAGAAGAGAAATGGAGGGTATAAGGGAGTTTGGATCAGAGAGAGTGGACACATTGAGATAAAGCTCCTTGAGAGCACAGTTAGGCTCAACACAACTCCCAGTCTGTGCTGCACTGGAGTCACACTCTATTTTTTTTACCTCTGAAAAAGCAGAGCTCAAAGGAGGAGCAACTGGAGCAGCCATAGCAGCTTGGGCCTTTGTATCAGAGTCCATTTCAACTCCACTTTTTATCTGACTGAGAGCAGAGATCAGGCAGGTTGGAGGTTGATAAGGACTTTGGCTTCAGTGACTCAGAGGTAGAGTGCTGGCAGCACCCTGTGTGGCCTTGGTCCTTATATTTTGGAGGGCAGAATTCAGAAGAGGAAGGATTGGATTGAGCAGAGGGGAATAGACTACAAGGGAAATACAATATTCAGACTAAGGAACATAGTACAGACAAGAGCAGACTTATATACTAAGGAGATGGAGGCAATACAGAATGAACAGGATGACAAAGAGGCTATGTACAGAAGTGGATAGTAACTGGAAGGATGACAAAGGAAATAATGACAGGAGAAAGTGCAGTTGCCAATAGACCAGCAACTAGGTAAGTAAATACTGAGGTCACATGTCACATAATAGGAGTCAGAGTCAGAGAAGAAAGAGGAACTAAATACAGAAAGGTTGGAGCAGAGGAGATGAAAGTGGAGGTATCTATGATCAGAGTGGAGTTATCTGTGAATGAAGTAGAGATGTCACAGTCATGACATTTTGAAGCTTTAGAGGTACTCTTTGGACACTTTTTGGCAGTGTTTTAAAGTCCAGTCCAGTCCAGTTTTTTATCCTATTTGGAAGGTAACTGAACTATAACCAGTTTTGGAAATTTCCTAATTAAGGCAACTGGCAGCTGGACTGATAAAAACTAGTTACAACCAGTGTTTTGAAAGATCAGTCTATAACTGGTCCATGACCAGTTTTTGTGCTAAGTGGTGGCTGCACTGAATTTAGCCAAGACTCCTGGCTTCCAAATTAATCAAGAATTAAGTAAAACCGTCCAGAAATGGCCAGGATATAGCCATTTTTGTCTTGCATGTCATAAATTCATAGATTAGTCTCTATAAAATGCAAATAAATATCTAAAATCCCACACAAATTATGGGAACTAGGTGTGATCATGTACTACCAAAGACAAGGCAACCAGTTGCCCAAAAGACCAGTTGCAACTGGACTTTGAAACCCTACCTTGGCAGTATGCCTAGAGCACCCATAGAACAGGCACAGACCTTCCTTTAGGTGACATTGTTGCTCCTTGGGGAGGAGCTTTCTTGCCTAATTTGGATGAAATGGAGTCCAGAGTGGAGAAGGAAGACAACAAAGTCTTCTTATTGTTGTATCCAGGTGACCATTAAAGGAGGAACCAGAGGAAGATGGAGCAGAGAAGGCTTTGACTTATTATTGTTCTAGTAGGCTTCAGAGAAGATCTAGCATTGGACCAGGAGGAGTTGGAGGACTTTGACTCCTTATTACTGGGGCCCAAGATGGAGGGCTTGGAAGCCCTTGACATCTTGTCCTTGTGCTTCCAGTATCAGTGGCCAATCTGTTGTGCCATAGTGCAGAGTTTGGCAATGGTGTTGGGCTTGCCTTCACAAGAGATCTCATTCTTGATCCAATTGGGGAGACCTAGATGGAAGCTCCAGCAAAGAGCTCTGTGGCCCCAGTCTTAGACTTGGCCTGCCAAATGGTTCCAGGCAATGATATACTTTGAGATGTGTCATTTGTTAGACATCTGAAGTTGCTCGAGGGTAGCCTTGGCATTGGCAACAGCGTCATGCAGTCCAAAGTTAGACTGCAGCTCAAAAAGGAAGAAAGTCCAGTGGTCCATCCAAAGGGATCAGATTTCTAGGGCCTGAAAGGCCAGGAGGTCAGGCTTGAAGTAGTCAAGCACAACACTCTTAAGGTAGAATTGAATAAAAGTAAACTTAGTACAATCCTTGCAGAAGGTCTTCAGATTTGCTTGAAACATGAGTTCACATTGGACAATGAAGTAACAGAGTTTCTTGGGTTCCATTTCATCAAACAGGTCAGACTCCATATGGACCTTGGGTTTAGCACCTTCAAATGTGTGAGACCAGAGGGCATTGTGCATCATGGATCTGATTGTGCCACCTAGTTTGATGAAGGGTTTGTAGGTGAGAGGAACCTGGTTGGGGTTTTCATCAACATCATTTTTGAACAACTTGTCTGTGTCTGGAGTTGAGTCAGAGGAGTCTGATGAAGAGTCAGGGTGATCATTAGGCTCATTTAAATCACCACCACCACCATTGTCACCACTCCTGGGGCCATCTCCTTGCCTGGATCTAGATAAGACAGTGTAGAGCTCTGTGCAACTCTAGGTTTACTTTGAGTGTTTTTCATGTTTTTCAATGACTTCCTATTTGCTTCCTTTTTAGTCTGACTCATTTTACAAATAGTCCAACCCATTTTCAAGTAGTCCAACCAGACCACTATGTCCAGACTTCTGATTTCCTATTCCGGACTTACCCCTATTCATTTCTTAGTTGTTCCTTATTCATATTTTATCATTATTACAAAGTCTTGGACATTTCCAAACTATAAAAGATTGTTTTCTAGTATTTTTAATACATCTTTTTGCACCTTTGGTCTCTAAGTACTTCTGACCAACCTCCTAAGCCTTCCTATGATCTTCTCCCTCTGAGTTCACCACAGAACTCATTCTTTTTGACCTTCCTAAGTATCTCCAACTGGACTCCTACAGGACTTCTACCAACTGTCCCAGGACTTGACTAGACTTCTTTCTCCAACATTCCTTGATCTCTCCTGACCTCCTACACCCATACTGCCTCTTTGGGGACAAGCAGACTCACACCCCTACTTTAGGTCTGGATATCTTTCAGTTAAGATCTTCATTTTATAATGGGCATGGTGAATGTGGGAAAGTTGTTCTCTGCATCTTCTGTGTAGACTTGGTGGAATGTCATGAAGTTGTGGGGTAAGACCATCAGAGGTGACAAAGAAGGGTGTGAGCAAGTTGGAGCAGAGGAAATGGAAGGATATTGTTCAGTTAGGACAGAGAATGTCCCTTCCAAGGTGGGGAGTGTGGATGTGGGGGAGAAGCTTTCAGTGAGACCTTGTGAGCTGCCAAAGGCAGTCAAAAGGACTTCTTCCAGGTATGAAGAGTCTGAGTACATGTACAGGACAGGGATACAGAGGTGAGTAGATTTGACAAGAGTTAGTTCAAATATACTGTCAAGTCCAGGTACTCAAGACCTAAGGGGACTGAAGGGAAACTGAGGAAAGGGTATGGAGATGATATGAATGGAGGTCCAAGTCAGAGGGAACAGGAGACCAAGATGACAATGTTGGCACAGGTAGTGTTTTAAAGTCCAGTCCAGTCCAGTTTTTTGGCCTATTTTGGAAGGCAACTGGACTGAAAAACACTGGTTGCAACTGGTCTTTTGAAAGACCTGTCTGTGCCTGGTCCGAAACCAGTTATGATGCTTAGTAATGGCTGTATGAAAGTTATATCTGACTCTTAGCTTGAATCAGAGCTAGTCATCTCGAAATTTGGTCAAGAAATGGGCAAGATATGGTTATTTTCGTTGGGCTTATCATTTTTTGACAGTCAAAATGGTTTTTGGATCATAAATGCCTCAAATAAATTCGGAAAAATTCGGACAAATTACCAAAAAAAAAAACCAAATATGGTAATATACATAGGTGGTGGCTGTACACCAGTTGCAACTGCAGTCCAGTTGCGATCAGTTGTAGTCCAGTCCAGTTGCCAGTCTTTTACCAGTTGTGCAACTGGACTTTAAAACACTAGGCACAGGATGTATGTGTCATGCCCTTGTCAAACTATGGTCCTCAGATTTCAGAGGTATGGAGAAGATGGAGAAGGACTTAGAGATTTAACATTAATATTCAAACTAAGGAACTACATCAGAAATAGTGTTTAAAGGTCTGGCAGTCCAGTTTTTCAATTTCCTAATGAGGCAACTGGGCAAGGACCAGTCTCAGAATTTTCCCAGACCCAGGCAACTGGCAACTGGCTGCAACTGATTTCACTTATGGAAATGTGGAAAGTGGTTTTCAGGCTTAGTAATGGCTGTATGGAATGTAGCTATGACTCTTAGCTATGAACTGAGCTAGTACTGACATGACATAATCAAGAAGGAGTGAGATATGACTATTTTCATCTGGCTTGTCATTTTTTGACACTCAAATGGTTTTTGGGTCATATATGACCAAAATAAATGCCAAACAAATCTGGAAAAATTACCAAATATTACCCAATATGGTAATTTACATAGGGGGTCTGCAACCAGTTGCACAACTGCAGGCAACTGCAGTTGCAATCAGTTGTGGTCCAGTTCAGTTACCAGTCTTTCACCAGTTGTGCAACTGAACCTGCAAACACTAATTGGAAATACATAGAGTTTATATACTAGGATTCCAATCAGAGTTCATAATAAGGAATGGAGAACATGAGTAAGGAATTACAAATCATAACTAAGAAGGAATGTGGAATGAGTAATCATACAGGACTGCAGAAGTCCTAAGTGGAGGCTATGGACTTGGTACAAGGAACTACATATCAGAAGTCTGATAGAGAAAGATCAACTCTAAGGGGTGAAATGTTAGAATCAATCTGGAGAAGGCTGGAGATGGGTGTGAATGGTCAGGAATGGATATAACATCCCTATCTACTTTAGTCCTATCTTTCCTCTGATTCCACTCAGCTCAGGATCAGTTGGGAAAACAGTACATGTGATTGCTTGATCAAGGACACCATGCAACTGAAGCACATTGATCATCTGAGTCATCAATGCATCCAATTGTCATCATCAAGTGGATCAATTTTGTATGAAGACAGGGCACCAAGATTGGTAGGCATGGGATTGACAACTACAGGATTACCTGCATTACATGCACCCAGGGACAGAACATTAGTAACTGGATTTTGCACACCAGGACTGGACAAATCAGACATTACAAAGAAGAAAGATAGCAAAGAAAATAAAAATATTGTAAGTTACAAATGACCAGCAATTTGCTCACCTAATAAACACCAGATGGGGCTTGTGACCTGTGAGGTGAGAGGGTGAGGACAATGGTAGCTAGATGATGTAAGCTATCAAGAATGGAAATAGAACTATAGTTAGTTCAGACTAATCCAATCACCAAGGTGCAGATGGTAGCAATGTTGGGAAAGGACCAAGAAAACCTAATTATAT
>JBBPTK010000684.1:0-12281 GCA_038094135.1 Spongiforma cf. squarepantsii
ACGTCGAACGTTTTCGAGCCGTTGACGTGTATTTATCATTGTTACTTCTCCTGACTTGTTGCATGCGCACGGTCGTGGTCCACGAACTAGCGTTTGAACAATATTCTATGGAAATAGATCGTCAAGCATCCACGGCGAAAAGAAGAGGCCAGCACAGGGCCCTCCAACGAACGTTGCTCGTCACCCAGGCGAAACGAAGGCATGACGTTCACGTTCACGTTGAAGATGAAACGCCGCGGCGAGGGTGACTTGGGTGATCTTCGATTGGGAGATGTCACCGGACTCCGGGGCTGTCGGTATGATATGATCGGGGCGTGTGACCTGGTATTCTTGTCGTCGTCGACACTAGGATCAAAATCATTCTCGCGAAGGACAAAAAGGAAATGTAAAGACCCGGAACTTGATCTCTGGTACCTGCATCACCACCATCCTCACCTTGGGAGCTGTCAATTGCCAGTTCATCTTCTGAGGTGCCCCAGATGACCTGTTCTGGGACATCCTCTGCAAATACAAACACCTCTATCAAGAAGCCAAAGTCCTTGTCTAAGATAGGAACTTCAGAAGCATCATCCCTGATTAGGGTACCTGGACCCATGTCTGATTCTGCATCTTCATCTGCATCTTCCACCTGTCTTTCCTCCACCCTCCTGACCCCTGATTTCCATCATCAGCAAATCAGGATTTTCAATGTCCCTATGGCTATAGTGCATGTCCCTAAGCCCATAGTGTCATAGTGCTAACAGTACTGGACAGTCTGGACAGCTACTTCCTGTTTTGCTGATGATGGCAAGTACTTGTGCTGTCACCTGCTCATCAAACAAGCATACCATCTCTTCCTCATGGTTGCATTCAGACTAGTGTTTTAAAGTCCAGTCCAGTCCAGTTTTTTTTACCCTATTTGGAAGGCAACCAGACCACAACTGGTTTTGGAAATTTCCTAAATAAGGCAACTGGCAACTGGACTGCAAAAGATGGTTGCAACTGGTTTTCTGAAAAACCAGTCTGTAACCAGTCCAGAACCAGTTTCCATGGCTGTAGCAAAATTAGATATGACTCTTAGCTAGAATATGAGCTACTAATATCAAGAATCAGTCAAGAAATGGGCAAGAAATGAATATTTTTGTCAGGTGTGTCATTTTTTGATATTCAAAAATGGTTTTTGAGTCATATATACCTCAAATAAATTCCAACAAATCTGGAAAAATTACCAAATATTACCTATTATAGTAATAGACATAGGGGGTGGCTATACATGGTCACAACCAGTTGCAACTGCAGTTTAGTTGTGATCAGTTGCAGTCCAGTCCAGTTGCCAGTTGCACTACCAGTCGGCAACTGGGCTTTAAAACACTAATTCAGACTGCAACCAGATGTGAAGATGGACCAAGCTGATGGAATTGAATCTGGAATAGTGTCAAGGTCCAAACATTTCCAGAGGAATTCCAATGGAACTCTGTTAGGAGATGTTAGGAGCTCTGGAATGGAGATGTCAGAGTAAAGACATCAGTGCAGGACTTATATGTTGTGCCCTTGCCAATCCCCTTGTCCTCATATTTCAGAGATCAGAGTTCTAAGGAGATGAGGGAATAAGGAGTTTGGATTGTTAACTATACAATATTCACACTAAGGAGTGCTCAGAGTTACATGAAGGATTATATACTAAGGAGAGGTTCAGAGTTCATAATGGAGAATGTAGGAGATGAGTAAGGAATGACTAAGGAGTGACTAAGGAGGAATGTGGAGATTCATAATCATACACAGAGGCTATGGACTTGGACAAGAAACTACAAATAGGGAAATCCTGAGGCTGTGCATGGAAGTCCAATAGGAGATAGACAAAGTTCTATAGGAGATACTGGAGATGATCAGGAGATGTCTGGAGATATGATCAGAAGATATGCATGGATATGACAAATAGAGGGGAGGTGTGACAGGCTTGGCATGGCAGCAATGTCTCTGGTCAACATATCCACCTCTGAATGGACATGATCAACTGTTATAGCCAATGTCAACCCCTGGAGTTGTGTGGTGGAAACATCTGGGATCTCTATAGTATCTATAAGCTGGGATCTTCATTTCTCTCATTTACACCTTGTTTCTTGATCTTATGTTTCATTCCTTGTTTCAGTTCATGTTTTAACAACATGTTGCACTTGCTTCTTATGTTTCATCCCTTGTTTCATACATGAGGCATTCATTTCTGCTTCTGCCTTATGTGTACTCACCTGCTATTCTTGACTTGGTCTGTGCATGATTACCTTACATATAAAAATCCATACATTATACTTGTAGCTTTAAGCTAGTTCTGCACAATATCAGCCCAGTTTCTAGTCCCACTCTGGTACAGATGCACCTTAGTGAGATTTCCCCTTTCTCTCAGCTTAACCAAGTTTGACACGACTCTTCATGAGATCCTCACTTGGCTTTGTGTTGAGTAAGCCTGGGCATCAGCATTAACAAAAGAACTAGCTTGTCTCTCTTGTCTTGCTACCTAGCAAATGCCCACCATTTCATCCTTCTCAGCAAACCCTTGTAGGGGGATATGACCTCCTTTATCTGATTCTTCTTCTTCTGGAATGCCACCCCTGCCCCAAGCTTCATCCACAGAACTGCTGCTGACCCAAATGCTCCACCACTTACTGACAAATTAAGAGCACTCCACCCAGGTGCACACCACTGCTTGATGACAGCACAGTAGTGGACAAGGATGATTTCCATGTACCCAAACAATGCCCTAATCCCCCAAGACAGAACACTCCACCCCTGAACCCTGATCCTCAACCACCTGCTGACCCCAACCCAGACTCATTGGACATAGCTATGGCAGACCCCACACAGAGACCCACCAAAATAAAGGCAGGATTGCCTCAAGACTTTTCCAGTGATGGAAAAGATGTGAACCACTGGCTGTTAGCCATGAAGGTGTACTTCACAATGAACAATGCCCTGTACCCAGATGCCACAAGAGTCTTAATTCTCTTGGACAAGATTACCAAGGGAGATGGAGTTCCCTTTACAGAAGGATGGTTTATGAAGATCAATGACCCCACTGTTGCTGCCAACCAGAAGATGTTTGCCTGAGTTGAAACAGATTTCAAGGCCACATTCTTCCCTTTCAACACCCAGGAGGAAGCTCACAGGAAGCTTTGCTCACCAGAGACCCCAAGAATGGATTTCAAGAATATGTATTAGAATTCCACTTGCATGCAGCTAGGGCTAACATTATGGATCAAACCATGTTATTGGAAAACCTTGCCACAGATATGGATCTCAAAATCATCAAGAAGATCTTGAGTAGTGATGCCACAGTCTGGTTTTTGACATTTTTGGTTTTTTGGTCCAGTTTTGCTTATAGTATCTCCATTTCTTGATGGATTGTAAAACTTCCAGTGAATGAAATGTAGCCAACATCTATATCTATCAAAAAGCATAGAAACTCAAATTAACATTCATTGGCCATTCATGAGATATGAGTGAAAAAGTAGATGCAATTTCATTCAAACCACATATCAGTCTAAGTGAGATAACTCAACATTGGCTGACTTGGGTCAGCCACACAGTTCTTTTTTTGGCTAAAAGCTGTGATCAAAAACCACATTTCATTCCCTATAAGTATATAGATTTGAGTCAAAATGAGCAAGAAAAAAATTGCTGGTTTGAAACTGTGGCAACACTAATCTTGAGTCAGCAAACCCAGAGCTGCCAAGTACCATGCACAGCAATGAAGGATTAATGATATATGTGCCAGGAAGAGAGGACACTTTTTGAAAGCTCCCAAGAATCCTAACACTATAGACATCAATGCTATTGTCACCAGTCAAATGTGCCTGTCACATGAGAGAAAACTGTTGTTTTACCTGTCACTGAATAGGTTGTAGTTCCTGCAATCACCCTAGAAATACTCCCAATCCTTGTTCCTCCTCTTTCCACCCTGTCACCTCTGTTCCCACCCCCAAAAGTGGAACTCACACTTGGGTCACCACAACCCAACCAGCTCTGGCTTCTACTTCAGAACTCAGACAGTACATCAACAAAATCCTCACTGATCAGAAAGCCAAGAAGGAAGAAATTCTCAAGGTGTTGCAAACCATCTACAATGAGGAACTGACCATAGAAGAAGAAACCCCTATGGATGCAGATATAGCTCTTATTGATGCTGCTGAAGAAGAACCTAAGGGTTTTTAAAAGGGAAGGATAGAAGCTCTTGCTCATGTAATTTGTACTTCTCCAGATGCTAGGTCAATACAACTCCCCATTCACCTTTCATTGCCAGAATGAACCAAATGTGTTTCTTGTTGGACCCTTGTGGATTCAGGGGCTACTGGCAATTTCATCCACCAGAAACTAGTCAACAAATATCACCTTCCTATAGCCAAGCTAATGAAGTCAATCACTGCCTCCAAATAAGTCCACCCTAACTCTCTCCATTGACAACACTACCATGGAGTTGACCTTTCTTGTTCTTAACTGTGGTCATTTTGGAGTTACTGTTACATGTAATGCTGTTGAACTCAGCACACAGCCTTAGCGAGAATCTCATGAAGAGTCGCATCAAGCTAAGGTAAAGCTGAGAAGCAGACAGATCTCTCTATCTCACACTAGGAGACTCGAGGGACTAGTAACAATGCTGATATTGTGTAGGACTAGCTTACCATATATACACTAGGTACAAGGGTTTTTATAGTACAATCAGATAGCATGGACCAGAACTGGTTATGGAAATACATGTGGGAGCTGGGAAAGGGAGGTGGAGCTAACATGAGTCTGAACTGACCAGAAAGAGAAAGACTCATGTTAGTAGAAATACAATTGGAAATAACCATGAAAGACGTCTTCCATTCTTCCAGGATTCTGGAGTTCTGGAAGTGCAGGAAGAATCTGGAAGCACAGGAATCAGAACATCAGAACCCCAGAATGAATTAAAAGTTAACATGGGTGGCTGTTGCATGTGAGAAGGATAGTAGTGAGTCAAGAGGAGTGAAAGAAAAATAGGACTCATCCACAACACAGCCCCTTGTCTTGACTTAGACTGTAACAGTTACCTTGGCTGCACAAATATAACCCAAATATCAATTGGACCAGTGGAACAGTCCATATATCCCCACATAGAATCCCTGTCAAGGAACACCCTGATGTTGTCTCTCACCAATATCTCCTCTGCTATCTGGGAACAGATCTCTTACATAAACTTGCCCACTCTATCAACAATGATACTCCCCCCATGCATGGCAGAAAATCACCCTATCCATCCAACTCACCATTAATGAGAGACCTAAAACAGTAGTCTTACCTCCAGAACTAGCAGAATATGTCAACATGTTTGGTGAACTGCCAGCAGATCACCTACACCCCTCTCAAGGAACCTACAACTTTACCATAGACCTAAATTGTTCATCCTCCAGGTGCAAAAACATACTCTCTTAATCCTGAGGAAGATCTAGCCTGTAAGGCCTTTATAAAGGAAAACCTTGCCAAAAGACACATCTCCCCATCCAAATCTCCTCAAGCTTCCCCTTTCTTTTTCATTGCCAAAAAAGATGGGAAACTCCATTCTTGTCAGGGCTATTGATACCTAAATGACCATACTATCAAAAATGTCTACCCTCTCCCTTGTATCCCTGACCTTATGGATCAACTCCAACATTCCAACATTTTTACAAAGTTGAACATCTGCTAGGGATATAACAATGTCCTCATTTGCCCAGAAGATCATTGGAAGGCAGCCTTCATTACCCCCAATGGGCTCTACATGTTATGCTTGGCACTGCTGAGGATCTCACAAAGAGTCACATTGAGGCAGGATGTCATGACCATGACATCTCCACTCTATCATAGACAACTCCACTCCTATTTCACTCACCTCTGCTTCTATTCCACTCCACTCTGGCCTTCATTAGTTAGTTCCTCTTTCTTCCCCAATTCTGACTCTTATTATGTCATCTGGTATTTCACTTACCTGGTCACCAATCTACTCATGACTGTGCCTTCCTCTGTCATCATTTCATTTGTCATCCTTCCAGTTATCTTCTTCTTCTGTACATAGCATTTTAGTCATCCTCTCCATTCTGTATCACCTCCATCTTAGTATATAAGTCTGCTCTGTATGTACTTTGACTCTTCAGTCTGAATATTGTATTTCCTTTGTAGTCTATTCCCTCTGCCCAATCCGACCCCTCCTTCTTCTGAACTCTGCCCTCCAAAATACAAGGACCAGGACCAGACAGGATGCAGCACTCCACCTCCGAGTTGCTGAAGCCGAAGTCCTCACCAACCTCCAACCTGCCCAATCTCTGCTCCCTCTTGGTCAGACTAAAGTGGAGTTGGAACCAACTCTGATACAGGACAAGCACCCAGGAGACTGGAAGGTTCAAAGTCAAGGATGGAGGTTCAAGGATGAGCAGAAGATGGATTCCAGGTGGATGCTTGGGAGGTCTAAGCTAAGGTACATGGCCACTCATGCTAGGGTTTATATAGGTGAAGGAAATGGAAATGGACAATGGTAATGAGGCTGTGGTACAGCCAAGAGAAGCAATGTCAATGTGAAACAAAAAAAACAGGGCTGTGGTACAGCCAAGAGAAGATTAGAAGCATTACACATGTCAGACAAAACAAACAAGGCTGTGGCATAGCTGAGAGAAGAGTGGAAGAAATAAGTACAGCCACAAGATAGAAATTGTAACATCCACTGGAGAGGGAGTACAAGGCCAAATAATAAAAATAGTAAAAGTACTTACCTCCTCATTCTCAGTGCCAAGAATACTCATATACAGATTGGGCTGACTGTTTGAGATGGCCTTGCAGCTTGAAACTGGACTCCCCTCCCATCAGCTCATCAATGCAAAGATACCAGGGGAATTTCTCCTCAATGAGCTCTGGATATCAAATTAGAATTAAAGTCATACCAGATAAAATTAGAAAAATACCCCAGGCATTTGCCACCTCACTTCCTCCATGGAGCTCAGCAGCTTGATCCATTGTGACAAGTCCATGTCCAGTCTCTCCTAGCATCTTGTGATGCTCAGAATAAATTGACTTTAAGCTAATATCAAGTAAAATCAATGATACTATGTTCCAAAATAAATACATACCTGCCAATACAGTTCTTGATTACTCCCTTTAACAAGTCTGGTCTGGTCCAGTTTTTTGGCTTCCTGATAAGGCAACTGGACCATAACCAGTTGCAGAAATTTCCTAAATAAGGCACCTGGCAACTGGACCAAAAATGACTGGTTTTCACACTTAGTAATGGCTGAATGAAAAATAGATATGACTCTTAGCTAGAATCCAAGTTACTAATGTTGAAAATCAGTCAAGAAACAGGTGAGATATGAATATTTTCATCAGGCTTGTCATTTTTTGTTAGTGTTTCAAAGTCCAGTTGCCAACTGGTAGCACAACTGGCAACTGGACTGGACCACAACTGATCACAACTGGACTGCAGTTGCAGGTTGCCTTGTTTTGAAAAATTGGCGACTGCAGTTGCCAACCAGTTGCAACTGGTCTTTTGGGCGACCAGTTGCCTTGGGCTTGGTAGTACATGACCAGACCTAGTTCCCATAATTTGTGTGGTATTTTAGGTATTTATTTGCATTTTATAGAGACTGATCTATGAATATATGACATGCAAGACGAAAATGGCCATATCTCGGCCAGTTCTGGACGGAATTACTTAATTCTTGATTAATCTGGAAGCCAAGAGTCTCAGCTAAATTCGGTACAGCCACCGCTTAGCATGAAAACCGGTTGCGGACCGGTTATAGACCGATCTTTCAAAAGACCGGTTGCAACCAGTCTTTATCAGTCCAGTTGCCAGTTGCCTTAATTAGGAAATTTCCAAAACCTGTTACGGTCCGGTTGCCTTCCAAATAGGGTAAAAAACCGGACCGGACCGGACTTTAAAACACTATTTTTTGTCATTCAAGAAAGGTTTTTGAGTGATATATGTCTCAAATAAATTTCAAAAAATCCGAAAAAATTACCACATATTATCAAATATGGTAATAGAAAGAGGGGGTGGTTGTACACTGGTTACAACCAGTTGCAGCTGCAGTCTTTTTCCATTTGCAATGGTCATAACTAGCAATTGCAGTCCAGTTGTGATCAGTTGCAGTCCAGTCTGGTTGCCAGTTGCTCTACCAGTTTGTAACTGGAGTTTAAAACACTACTCCTTTGTATATTTCCCCAAAGGAAGAAAGCCTCTGCAATGTCAGCACAGTGCTGAATGGGAGTCTTGCCTTTCCCAGTTGGGGTTGGATTGACTGAAGAGCCCTGTCAAATCCAAGTGCAACTTTCCAGGTAACAGAGTCCTCAATTAGGGTGAGCAGGCTATCTGTCAGATGAAAGTTGTCCAGTTTGAAACAGCTAGCATGCAACTCTGACCTTGAAAGGTAAGTATAGATCATATAGACTCACTGAATTACAACTGAGGCCCTTTTTGCATCACATTTATTCTCCTTGTCCTTCATCTGTGTGCCCATCCAAATCATCTTTGACATGCTGATTGACTTTGCATTTGAAGTGGAAGCTGCTTTTTTTGAAAACACACAAGAATCTGACTTTGAAGTGGGCTTGGGGCTAGTCATTGAGATAGAAAATTAACAAGAGTGGTCAAAAAGAGTGGATGGGGTGGTATATAGATGGGTATAGACTGTCATATTAGTATGGATTGAATGTCAACAGCACATCAGCTTGGGCTGGGATTCAAACTCAGCTGAGTGTTGCTGAAAACTGGCCAAAATCATCACTCAAATTACTAGGGTGGATTTGGACTCTCATTGCTCAGATTAAAGCCAAATCAAGCTCAAATCAAGCCCAAACTGGGGCTTGATTTCTACTCTGAATTACCCTATTAAAAGAGCTCATAGCATAGTTGCAAGCAATCATTGCATTAGGTAAAGAATTTGTGCAAACTCAAGATCATGAACACTAAGAGATTCATCACCAATGACTGTTGAATAAATGCAATTGAAAATTTTTGGAAACTAAGGTCTGCCCACATGCTTGTGAGAAAATTCAATGAAAGTGCAGAAGACATTTGGTGTGAAAGGTCTATGTTGAAGATTGAATCAGCAACACACATTACTCTACATATGTTGACAGATATCAGCTATTCACATGCTGTAGAACAATGGAAGACTCTTTTTAGAGCCCCTCATAAGCAATTAAGGGTTTTGCTGGTGTTCTGAACTCCCATGCATAGGGTAAACAATGCTCTTAGGAGCCCTAGTGCTTCTGCTAATAGGAATGATGGAATAAATGAAGGAAACCACATCAACAGATTCTGAGGGCAGAGTAAGGACAATATCCTCCAGAGGCTATGGGACAACCAGTGACTCTGGCACACCAAAGAGAATGAGCCCCACATTGGCACACCCAACTTGAAGTACAATCTGCTTGGTTCAAACTCATAGCAATTCATAGCAACTCAAAGGAGTACATAGCTCCATAGCACCCCAGCAATGTGGTATGTCAAAAGAATAGTTCATAGTAACTCAACATAGCAATCAAAGCTCCATAGCCTCACAGTTCCATCATGGGCTCCATATAGTAGCTTCAGAGTACTAATTCAGAGTAAATATCTGTGAATAGAATATTTATCAATTCACTGATTAACAATTATATTTATTACTTTAGCTAACCTTACTGACTTTACCAGACATCATAACCCAAGCTAACAACAACTCTACTCTTAATCAAAACTAATCAAAAGTTTTACCAACATAATTAAGCTCTTCAACTCTATTAGTCTGGCAAAGTTGATGAATGCATGACTAAAAGCATTCTGAAAGTGTGTCCAAAGTGTAACCAGAAAGTGTAGATTTATCTTATATATATCTTACTACTTACTTTTTCTGGTTACTTTTTTAGCCTTTTTCTAGATATGTTTATTCATTTGATAAGCAGATTTTTATCTTAGCTAGTTTTATATTTGTTAATATAGTGTGTATATTTGTTTGTAGTACAAAATATATATTTAATTTTATTGTATGATTCTCCTAAGTTAGTATATCCAAAGTAGTCCAGACAATCCACAGTAGTTCAGAGCAATCTATAGTAACTATAGACTTCTAACTCCATAGCTCCATAGCAGTCCATAGTAAACTATTATCTAGCCAGCACTCCAGAACACTCCCCATCCTGGACATAGCTGCTCTAAAGTGCTCTGAAGTGCCATCCAGCCCATAGTGATTTGCTGATGGGCCTCCACTATCTTAAGATAGTGAGTCATTTAATTATCCATGTATAAACTTACTCAACAGCAAGGCCTAAGCAAATTCTTTGGCCTCTGGTTTGGCCTGTTCCTTCTGCTTTTGTTCTGGCAACAAATGGTATCTACTGATATCACATCAGTCTTGAAGGCACGTACTCAGCATGTCCTTTGACACTGTGCACACACAGTAAGTACATTGATTCTTCTTCATGTTCTACCATGTAATATGGGTAGCATTTCAGCAACCTGGCCATTCAGGCAATTGTACCAGCACAATGCTAATGGTGAGTTATTCATTGTCCTAACTTAGGTGTGTCCACTCATTTCTGCACCCTTGCTCACCTGATTTATAGCTTTTCTAAAATAGTCATACCTTGACTGCAACCTGAATTACTGCATTCCCTGTTTTGCTAGCAAGGGTAAGTCAGTTTCTGTATTCATTGCTTTTTAACTATCTTGATAGTGCAAATCACAACTTTATTTGGTCTGTTTACCTAGTGTAGTTAACTTTTGCATGTACTTTCAGACCTGGTGCCAAGTTGAACAAAGAATGGCCCTCTGAGCAACAAGGTATTCAGCCTTTTTTTGAGGTATATTAGTTGTTTTGGATAGTTGCTTCAGAATTGAAAATTATTAATAAGAAGTCTCACAATATGCAATGCTGTTGTCATATTATGTCATACTGTTGTCATGCAACTAACATTTGGATTACATGATGTAATGGAACTGTATTTGTCTCTTTTCTTCATCAATATGTCTGGGACAATGTGATGTCCTTGCTACTCAACAAAGTAAATGAACTCATGAAAATGGTTGCTCAAGGTCATCTGAACACAAAGGGGAAATTTACCACAAAAATATGCTGAAAGCTAGGTAAAAGAAAAGATAATGTGATGCATTGGCTAGCCACCAAACAGTATGAGAATGAAGACCTTTCAGAGTCAACATCTTGTAAATACAAATGATTTTGAAAGAGGGGGGGCAACTAGTGACCTTTTGTAATGTGCAGCTGTTATCATTACTGCATTTCTTAATCCTAGTCAGTTGGTTTGTTGTTTTGTAAATCCTAACTAATTTGACCTCATTTAGTCCATCTTCCTTGAGATTTTGACAGATATTGAAGTCTAATGAGAATGTGTGAAAACTGGAAAAATTCTTTCCTCAGATAGAATTGGGAAGGATATTGAAACCATTTACAATAGTGGACATGCATGGGAAAATTATCCTATGGTACCCCCCCCCTTGCTTCTGACAGAAGCCCATGTGGTATGATCTGAATTCTAATAAACTTCTAATTCTAATCTTATTTGTCTTTCTAAGGAGGTGACAAATAAGACATGCCTGCCTTTACAAGACCTTCTATGAAAAAGTTGCATTTCTGGCAAGAAAAATGGACAATGAAGGAATCAGAACTTCATCAACATTGAAGGTTCTGAATTTGATGCAGGCAAATTATCCATTTCTATTGGTACATTTATGACTGGACACAATGTACATATGCCTTGCACTGTGGCCTGGTGACTCATGAGACCTTGCATTGAAGGCCTTGCTAGACATGGACCTTTTCACCAATGGCACACCTCAGCAGTAAGAGTCAACACTTGCACATTATGAGCATGCTGTTAATCAGCAGTAAGCAGACACATGACATGGTTGATCAAAGTTTCACTGAACTATCCAAGCCAATAGAGATGGCTAGCTGTGGACTTGTAACAGGATCCTGTGTTGACATTTGACAGAACGAACATCAAATGCTGTTCAACTACCAGCATTTCCCATGCCAATCAGGACTCAGCCATTTGAAGGAATGACTTGGATGATAAGCAGCCTGGCTTCAGTGCACCCGTGTCAGCCATCCTTGGTGCTGCCATCATCGCGCAGGCACGGGCTTGCATGGCATATTCGATTCACTGCCCTCTGAGCACACATCAACATGGCAAAAACGATGACTTTAAGTTCTGGATCTCAGATGTGGAGATGGCAGGTCAGGACAGATGAGCGATATGCAGCACTATTGGACACTCTTGGTCCTTGGAGAACAAGAGAACACAGTACCCCAAACAGTAACAAT
>JBBPTK010000685.1:0-12254 GCA_038094135.1 Spongiforma cf. squarepantsii
TATCGCAGACGCGATCTCGACGACAAGTTGGAGAGGATGGGTCGTGGAGAGCTGAGGAGCAATAGCTCGGATTTCGATTTCGAAGACAGTATCAGTACGAGGTGAAGCGAATACCTGGCAAGCAACCGTAGCAAAGTGGTAGTTACATCGAGAAGACTTGTGTAGATGTACAGTATGTCTGAGAAGATAGTATGATATAGTACAAGGGGGGCGACCATGGGGTCATGGTGCGGTCACTCGAATGCAAGCACGTTCAACCTGTGGAATCATCATTCTAGTTTCACCTTCTGTTCTTCATGCTTCTCTGTCTTGGTAGCCTTCCGAGACGATGAGGGTGTCGGTGAGGAGCTACGCTTGCGCTTCACTGAAGATTCGACTTGTTTCGACCTTTGTTTCTCGAACATGGCCATAATACCATCTTTGCGGTTGGCAATGGGTTCAATAAATTTGGCAGATTCCGTGCCGACCTTGCCAATTTCCTTTGGGACTTGATAACTTGGTGCCGCAAAGTAAGCAACTAGTCAAGTATCATATTGGGTGTTACAGACCACTGCAATGGCGATTTGCTGTCTTCCCAGGAATGAAGAAGACGAGCGAGGTCGGGTGTCCATGTCCGCGATGAGGTATCTAACCAACGATTGATCTCGTCTTCATTGGAGAGGATGACCGGTTGTCGGTCATGCAGCCAACTCATCGCTTTACTTGCGTTGGTTGTGACGATGACAAAAGTGCATGATGGTTTGGATTGACCTGGAGAAAATTGATGTATCAGAAAGAAAAGCAAAGAGAGACAAGAGAGACGAGATACTTTTATCGATAGCTTCGTCATACAAGCCAGCCATCAGCATCAGTTTGCCGTCGGAATGCTTGGTGAAATGCGGTAATTTGTCCTTTCCTTTAGTCTGCCATTCGTAATATCTGCAGGTGGCATCTATCGTGTCACACTATGAGTGGTAGAAAAACAAAACAGCGTCACCCTTGGCAAACGACGACGCAGCGGTTCCTCCCTCGGAATTTGTTCCATATCCCAACCCCTTCAATGAGATTTTCACAGCGAGCGTTAATCGCCTGAGAGCCCTTGGTGGATTCCTTGCCGTAGTGGATTCCCCAGCGCATGGTTTGCATGACGAGCGACTTGGATGTAGCAGTGGAATCACCAGTAGCAGAAGAGTCAGACTCTGAAGGACCTGCATTGTTGCATGGTCGCCTGATGACTGGCGCATTGGTATTCGGAGCTATATTATAGCGAGGCTGTTTCAAGGTGATATGTGAGCTATGAGTGGACGTCGGACGGAAAGTGCAATGAAGCGAACCACGAAATCATCCTCGCCGATCCAATCACCAATTGCCAGGTGGGGATAACCAGGTAACGAACAAATATGAGCGTGCTTGCCAAATTCAGATGAGTAGCATCAAAATAAATTTAGATCTGACTCACTTGGAGGCCTAATGCATATCTTCCACACATACTTTGATCAAGGGCAGCTGGGAAACTGGTGTAAGGCACAGTATTATGGTATTTGTAGCTCAAGAAATGTCCATATGAGGAACTAGAATTTTGCAATTATTTACATGATTACAGAAAGAACTATTACAGCAGTTTTCATATTTAATCTATTTAGTGGTTCTGGTTTCCAGTCAGCTTGGTTTGAGCTAGGAAATTGAATCTCCAATTTTTTTAAAAATGCCCCCCTCTAGAACATTAAGACAATCCACTCAACTGACACACCAGAGATTATGACATTTTTGGATTGTTTACAGTACATACAAAATGACAATTGATAATATAAAACTTTCTTATTCATATTTTTTGTGAGGGAAAATTTCAAAATAATGTTGCTATGGAAATGTTGAAGTAAATATGAGCTTTCCTGAAACATATCAAACTTGCAAAAAGGGTAAAGCAAACATTTAATTTAAATAAGTAAGAAAGTTAGTATAAAATTTGACATATCACAGTTAAATTTTTTTGCTTTCAAAAACTATAAATAAAATGTGTGGTTTTGGCTTATCTTTTCAGAACCAAGAAAATTTCAAATTTTAACCATTTATTTCATTTCCTAGAAAATACCACATTTTCACAATGACAAAAGTAATTGGACACAGGTCAAATGCCCAGCAGCTGCTCAGTGACCACCTGTGTGAGACAAAAAAGATGAGTGATAGAATGCTATCCCATTTTTGGTGTTACTATGTATATACCCACTTGTATAGAGATAACAAAATTACAGTAAATGACACTCAAGCCAATTCCCAGCTGCATCCCTTGTGGACATGACCACCTTTTTGGTTGCCTTGTGGTATTTCAAGTGATTCCACCAATCTGCAGCAGTGTGGTATGGAGGCTGACCTGTACCCTGGTACTGTCAGATCTCTTCAAGGTACCTCTGGAACCATGCCTCATCATCCACAGACCAGTATGCTATGTTCAACCCAGATACTTCCCATGTAGACTGCTTGGTGTTACAGTCAAAGTCCAACCATGGAGCTGTGTCATCGACAAGTTGTATACTTCTTTTCTTTCCTTGAATCCATCTTCCTTCTCCTTTTCACACTTATCACTTCTTACTACCCCTGCCTCTCCAGAATGAGCCCTTAGTGTGGGAACATGCATATTCCATTTCTGCTATTGTTTCAGCCATTGTTGTTGAGAATCGAGTATATTTTATATTTTTGACCTTAACCTTAACTCGATTCTAGATTGGATTTATTCTATTCTTTATAGGTTCCAATCTCATGCTATTCATATTACTCATAGAATATGAAAAGGTCAATTCTCATACATGTTTCACTCATGTATTTAGATGAAACAATCAGAACATTCCAAGGAAATGTTCTAGACTTGTTTCATATCTTCGTTTTATATATTCCACATCATATGATTAGAGCTCCTTTAGCTATTGGCTAGTTACCTACTCATTTATAGATAGGAATACATAGATACAAACATGTATCTGTAGTATATAAGGACAGGACTTTAGGTCCTTAGTCCTTATCGAAGTAACATTGAAGTTTTACTTCTTTCCTCCATCCTATCACTTTAAGACCTTCAAGTCTTATCCACTCACCCACCCAACCACCCTTCCTAGTTCTTTACACCCAAGTAAGTACTCTATCCTTGAGTACTATCTGCCTCCCTTTCATTCACTGCTATAGAGAGTGGTCTACACTTTCTATAGGTTATGAGCCCTGCCTAAAGGCTCTCTCTAGTCCATCATTCCACTTCATAGCTACACCCCCTTCATCACGATGCCTAGAGGTGCTCAAGGTGCTCATACTTGGGTTGTAATTTGTGTCTTTAACTTCCTTTGCACATTGCTGGCTATCATGGTTGCTATTCTCTCTTTGCAACCTGATTTCGATGACAACACAGCATGTGGTTGGTTGTTACCTGAAAACAGTGCCTTCATCACAGTATGTGAGGAGGGTAAAACAAAACTCATCTACTATGGAGCATATACTACCTTAGTGCTCAAGAGCACTACCCATAGAGACAAAGATCCCACTGTTTCAGAGGCTTTTGATGCTCATTTTCATGCTTCCCATCTTAGGACAGATCCTCCCACTGTTGCTGTGCATGAAGATCCTATTCTTTGTGCTCCATCTACTCCTTCTCCTGAACAAGCTTCTGCTATAGTTCAGTTGAGCTCTTCTGCTTCCAACTGTTAGTGACCATCATCAAGGAAGATCTCCTCATCCTCATCCTCGCCAACCTCATCAAGTTCCTCCTCCTCCTCCATGCACTCCTTCGGCTTCTAGACGTTCTAGAAGACCTTCCTCCACTTCCTCTCATCGCCCTTCCTCACAACCATCTATTCAACCTCTTTCTTGTCCCTTTTGTCATCGACTTCTGCTTCCTGCTCAAGTCTGCCTTCACCCGGAAAATCGAGTAACTGTCACTTGAAGAGATGAAGGACCTTATAGGAACTCTTGCCAAAGAGGAAGGAGATCCTTCATTATATTTTGCAATCTAGATTCACCTTCCCAAGGTCTACCTTCTCGCTCTCCATCCTCTGGTTCCTACCATTGTCCTTCTTCCCAACTTCATCGCTCCCCCTCTTCACATTCAGTTCGCTTCGACTCCCCAGAAGGTCGCAGACAAGTCAGAGAAGCAATACTCTGACACAACACTTCTATCAATGGCACCTCTTGCTCCCACTCTCCCCTTCGGATTTCCCCAAGTCCCTCCTTCATCAATCATCCCCAAGGTCAAAGACCAAGAACTCAGTCTTGACTGCCCGGATCCTCTAGTGGATCCCCTAGCCAGCCTCAAGGTCTTCGAGGTGGGACATCAGGCCCAAGTTCAATTTGTCGAGCTGGGTCCAGACCACAGTCTTCTGGCAAAGAATGGTCTTCATCTAATGGAGTTAGAGAAGGCCTATGCAATTTATCAAGAATTGTGGAAACCGAGATCTTGGGAGGTCGAGAAACTCGCCAAGTACAAGTTCAGGTTGAAGAACTCGCAGACCAAGGAGATAGAGCTGAGGGAAGTAGGCCCCCTGATCCAGCAACCTGATATGGAGCAGATCAATCCGATTCATTCCTATTCTACTGATCAGATCGTCACTTCCACCACCCTTCGTTGTCTGGAGACTGGTCTCTCCTACAACATATCAGGCTTTATGTATCAAGGAGAGTCTCTTGCTTCATTCATCAAAGCTCATGCTTTCCCTCTAGCTGGTCTAAATGCTGCAGAGATCAACCTGGTTCATGGACAAGGATACGAAATTGTTAGGTCGAATCAAGTGCATAAGCAGGCAGGCACTTGAGGATGGTTCTTTTGAAAGGTCGATTTTATTACCTTTTCAACCTTCACTTATTGTTCCTGAAGCAGAACCCTTTGTTCCAGATGTTATATCTTGGAACAAACACTTCGATAAAGCGATGAGGAAGAGATTCCTTTCCAATCCTTATCCCAACCAACACTTTTTACGTAGACATTTCCTTTCTCTTTGTCGCAAATGTCTTGCTAAAGAACATTTACTTAAAGAAATTTCTTCTTTACTTAGCTTCGATGTCAACTATGACAGAGCTGAGGGATATTCTCTCTTGAGACTCCCTCCTAGACAAAGATGAAATTACTACTCTTCTTGACAACCTTTCTCTTATTCCAGATTCACTTCATATGATTCCTTCTCTTGTTGCCTCTACTCTCCACTCTGTATTCCCAATTACTAGATATGATACATGGTATTTTCGTGACTTGAATCCACAGAATCATTCTGTATATATGGAAAATTTTTTAACGCTAAACTCATTCTCAACAAATGAGTTGTTAAACATTCCATATATTTCTTGTGGATCAACTCATGTTACCATGAATGGGGAATTGGTAGAGAACTGGTACTTCTTTCATGACTTATGTTTCAGGATCCATGAAATGTTGGTTCACCAACATGCAGGGGAAGATGACTCTATTCCTTCCTACTGCTCAATCCTGACCTACAAGGAAGTCATTAAAAGGGAATCAAATATATGTTGTCACCCTTCTAGGAACTGGAAATTCTGGTGGCCAAGAGTCGATGAAAGGAAAACTTGTACTATTGAGAAATGGACTTCCAAAGAAAGGAAAGAGGAAAAGAAATCACTCTCCTGGAGGACTCACTATAATGCATGGAGAGGACATGAGGAGAACAGATGTGCTGAGAAAGCACTAGAGGAGAGGAAACGAAAATCACTTGCAGAAAGAGAAAGAAGAAGACAGCAACAAGCAGCTGGGAACAAAGGATCTCCAAGTCCAAGTTCAAGCACTTCATTCTCTTTAATCCAGGTTATGTATTCTAATTTGTTTGATGATTCTAATGATGCCCTTGACAGCGCATATCTTTGGTCACCTTATTGATCATGTTGATCATCAAAGCAGAGGATATCAAACTCGAGTCTCACAAAGTTATGGAGGTTACCTCCTACCTTAAAGGCCAAAGCAACTATGCTACTTGGTCTATCAAGATCATGAATGCTTTCAATGCTGCCATGGTTTGGTCTATTATAGATGGAACCACCACTTATTCTGGTCTAGCTGCTGCTGACCAACACAAGTTCAAACCTGTTGATAAGAAGATTCTAGGTATCATGGCTGGCACTGTCATCAATGCCCATATTCACTATGCAACCTATGACTATGTGGCAACTACTGGCAATGCCAAACCATCTGTTGCAAAGAAATTCTGGGACAAGATGAAAGAACTCTTTGGTTCTGCCAACAATGCCTCCAGATACAGTCTCTTTAATCAGGCTCTTTGAACTCGTATCAGACCTGCTAAAGCTCTTGATGACTTAGCAGAGTTATCCACTCTCTTCACTTGTCTTCAACAACATGGTATAAATCTTCCTGACAGTCTTCATGCAATGATTGCACTATCCAATCTCCCCACTTCCCAACACCTATTCATTTCTAATATTGTCCACAATGTTTCTGATGCTGACTTCAATCTTGACACAATCTCCAATTGTGTCAGTCAGCAGATGATGATTGACTCATCATTCCATCAGAACAATCCTAGCCAATCCTCTTCATCTCGCCATAAATTGCACAATGTGCAATCATCCAACAATCATACGACTTTAATTCGTAATGGACCACCCAAATTGTCACAGACTACTTGGAGAAACCAACAGTCTGGTCCATCTTCCTCTCAACCCCAGAATACCAGTCATCCTGGCCCTTCCAACTCTTATAGAGGTTGTGGCAGGGGTAATCATGGTTGAGGAGGAGCTAAGAATTTTAAGTCTAAGCGATCCAATGGTGCACAGTCTGCTCATTGATATCAAGAGAGAAAAGGAAAAGCGAATGAGGTGATATCCAATATGGTTGAAACCACAGATCAACCACTCGTCCATTACTGGGACGAAGAAAATCAAGAGTTCTATATGCACTCTACTTGGGAAGAAGGAGAAATTTCTCCTGAAGATCGTTTTCAAGACCATGTTGAAGATGGTGAAATACCCTCTGATACTTTAATGGACACAAGTGGTAATGAGTCCTTTCCATCTCGGTTCTGAAGAGAATCTCCACTCTACTGAACCATCCAAATCTACCATGGAGACTAGAAATAGAAAGCAGAAGAAGGCTAAGCATTCCATCACTTTCAACCTTGATGGACTACCTTCTTCTCACAGTCATGATCATGAGACCTTAGATAAGGCTCACCTATTTCTGCCTCCTGTACAAAGGGATGTTGTGACTCTTCATGAGATCCTCCCCTCTCAGATAACCACACAACCTGTGCGAGAATACTCTCCATCTGGGATGAGACCTTTATCTGACATGTACTATTATGAGGTAGAATTAGAGAATAGACTTGTGACTATTATGCTTTGATATGCGAGAAAGACTGTGCTGCATGCACATCTGATTTTGCCAAAGACCACTGGATGATTGATAGTGGTTGCACTGACCACATATCTCCTTACCTGGATGACTTCATCCACCTTGAACAGAACCAACACTTTGCCACAGTTGCAAATGGTTCCAAGGTACCCATGTTTGGTCCTGGTAAAATCATCATTGAACAACAACCTGGACATCCCATCACTCTAGAGAATGTTTGGCATATGCCATCTGCATCACATCACCTACTTTCCCTAAACACCCTTATAGCGGCTGGTTACTGCTGTTTAGTGGAAAATAATGAGACACAACTTTGGGACACAGAGGATAATTTGGTGATACAGGCTGGTGCTTTATCTCCAAATAACAATCTTCATTGGTTTTGGTCCACACTGATCAATCTGATGTCAAGATCTGTTTATTCTCTGACAAAGGAAAATTCTTTTCATCTTTGGCACCAACATCTTGGACACGCTGCAAAGTACACTCTTCATGCCACTGCTCCACATCTAGAAGGCTTTCCACAGATTACCCTTCCATTGTCCATACCTTCTTGTAAAGGATGTGCTTTGGGGAAGATGACCAATCAGTCTTTCTGTCCATCTGACAAAAGATCTGATCGGATTCTTGGCCTAATACACACAGACTGTTAAGCTTGGTTACCGAGGAACTCACGAAGAGTCACATCGAGGTAAACAAGCAACTTGGTAAGAGATTGAGGGTTCAAGGTTTGAATGAGTTAAGACTCAATCACAAGGTTTCCGAGAGGTTTCAAGGTTGATTACAAGAGAAGACCAAGTAGGTCGAAGTTAAGGAGTACATGAGCAGCTACTAGGGTTTATATAGGCGCGAGTAGTTGCTATAAGGGATAGTCCGAAGGCAGTGGTACTGCGGACTGTGCAAGGCAGTGAGTACTGTGGACTGCACAAGGCTATGTATCTGATGGAATCAAGAAGCAATGGAGCTGTGGTACAGCCAATTGAAGATCAGAAGCTAAGAAGTACATAGAATGAAGCAACGAGGCAGCAGCATGCCGAGCAAAGAGTGGAAATGAGTAGTACAGCCATGGATAGACAAGAAGGAAATAAAATGTAACATTACCCCCGTACTAAGAGTCGAGCTCTGTTGAGACTAAAACTTCCTAGAGGTAAAGACTGGAGAGCCAGTCATGTTGGACTTGGCGGTGTCGTCCACATATCTGTCGGTGGAATCTTCAAGGTAATCATCCTCATTGAGGAGAGTGGAGGAAGGAGTAGGGGGAGGGGGCACTCGTCAAACGAGGTGAGGGCAACAAGCTTGGGTATGTCCCAGGGAGGTAGTGTGACAATTAGGACAGTTGTAGAGGGGGCAATTGATGCGGATGTGCCCCAGGCAATGACATTCAAAACATGCATCGTGGTAGCATGCATGATCAGGGGGAAGAGGGCAACATCCCTCGTTCATATTAGTTTCTATGATGTGGCGGGTTTCCACATCCCAGAGGGCTTGTTTCTCCTTGGCATCAAGGGGGGAGGAAGATGCGGATGGGGTGGAGAGCAGTGGGGTAGCAGTTATGGGCGTAGCGGAATAAGGGGAGGCTACAGCGGGTTGATGTCAAGCATGGGTTTCTAAGAATTGATTGAGGGAGATGAGGAAATCGTGCATGTCAGTCTGATGGAGGATCTCTAAAACATGTTCGTTGATGGAGTTGGCAATGGAGAGGAACATGTTTGAGGTAAGGAGAATGTCATGAGGGAGGATGTTATCCTGATGAAGGACTTGGGCAAGGTGCTGGATACAGTTGGATTGGAGGAATGTGAGGTATGTGTGATAAAGAACAGAGTTGCAATCAAGGTGGGCAGTGATGGAGATGGCAAGTTGGGGATCTAGGAGTTGGTGAGTCAGATATTGGTGGAGGGATGGGGACGCAGAGTTCCTGGGATAGACAGAGAGACCATCAGGGGGAGTGGTTATAGTGGTGAGAACAGTAGTGGGTGAAGTAGGAATAAACGAGTTGAATGTAGAAATACCATAGTACAAACCAGAATTCCTTGTAGTAATAGCAGAATAGCCATTGTTATGAGGGGGAGCAGTGGTGGTGTGGTTTTGTGAGGCTGGGGAGACATTGGATAGTGGGGATGAGGTGGGAGATGAGGAGGAGTTGGAGGAGGAGTGGCGAATGGGGATAGCCATTTGTTAAGGGGTGTGAGGTACTCACTTAGAGACACATCTAGCATGGCTGGAGGAGCGGAGGAGTTGCAGAAAGACCTTGGGGTGGAGGAGTTTATAAGTGTTTAGGACTGTTTGTGCATGTTTTAGTTCGGACTCGGTAGCCCAAGAGTCTTCTTTGGAGGTATATCCTTTCCAGCAAATGAGAAATGAGTGGTGAGATGGAGTTCCACAGTGGCATAAGATCTTTTCTATTTTGTACTCTTCTTGATTATCGATCAAGTCAGGTGGTGGAGCAGGGAAATTGGGGCTGTGTATGTCGTTTTCGTGATAGGAGGAAAGCAGGGAAGCGTGGAAGACCAGATGGATTTTCCAGGTTTTCGGAAGTTTCAAACGGTAGGTGATCGGAGATAGGACTTCTGTAACCAGGAATGGACCTTTGCGTTTCAGAAGGAACTTGTGAGGGTGTAAAGTCTGATGGAGATTACAGGCTTCCAACCACACCCTGTCCCCTTTAGTCCAAGGGGAGAAACCTTTAGTTGAACAGGCTTTCATGACTTGATGGGCTAATTCGTGGGTGGCCAAGGCTTCGTCTCGAGTGGCAGAGAGGATTTTAATCCTGTCTTTGACAGTGGGGATCAGGGAGGTAGCTAGAATGGTAGGGAGGGGTTTGGGTTCGTAGCCCATCATGAGATAGAACAGGGATTTGCCAGTGACAGAGTGAGGGTGGTGATTGTGAGCGAATTCGGCAGATGTGATGTGTTCCACCCAGTCAGCAGGTTTGTCATGGCAATAGATCTGAAGGAAGGTTTCAATTTCCTGGTTGACCCATTCAGTTTCTCCATCCAATTGAGGGTGATATGCGGTAGTAGAAAGGGCAAGGCGATAACTGACAGTTGTCCCAGTTCCTTGGCAAAGGCAGAGGCAAATTGTGGTCCACAATCAGAGATGAGGGAGTCATGGAGACCAAAGTGGAGATAGACCTTGTGGTAGAACAGGTTGGCAATCCCTTCAGCAGAGACAGTTTTCTTAGTGGGACAGAGAATTACCCCCTTACTAAGCCCATGGTCTACCATGACCATGAGACTATCAAAGCTGGAGGACAAAGGGAGATTAGTGATGAGGTCACAGCTAAGTGATTGGAAGGGGCAAGAGGCAAGGGATTTAATGGGAGTGAGAGGAGGGACAGAGGGGTGAGTATTAATTTTGAATTGTTGACAAAGGGAACAGCTGGAGACATAAGTGTTGACAAAGTGGGCAAGGCCAGGCCACCAATAGTCTGCAGAGATGAGTTGACGGATCTTCAGGAGACCAGGGTGGCCGGCGGAGGAGTGGTCATGGCATTGGGAAACAATACGTGTATGAAGAGAGGGGGGGACGTAAATACGGTTGCAAAAGAAGAGGACGCCTGCATCGAAGTGCCAATCAGACAAGTGGGAACAAAAGCGAGGGGGATAGAACCATCAAGAGCTCGAAGGGAAGTGAGGACATTGAAGGGAATCATCAGAAGAAAAAGCAATGAGTTTATCATGCAAAGAAGTATCAATGAGGTTGACAAAGAGAGAGTCAGGGAGTAGAGTAACAGAGGAGTTATCAGAGGAAGAATCAGGATAGAGGTCAGGCTGGCGGGAGAGGGCATCAGGTGCAGCGAGTAGTTTTCCAGGGACATGGATGAGTTCAAGATTGAAGTCAGTGAGGTCCAAGAGCCATCAGGCTTGGCAGCAGTTAAGGTTGCAGGGGTGATGGAAGTAGGTAAGGTTTTTGTGGCCACTGATGAAGACTTGGATCAGGAATGGGGAGCCATGTAAGTAGTGTTGCCAATCCTTGAGTGCAAGAATGATGGCGAGGAGTTCGTGGTCAAAGATATCATAGTTCTGTTCGGCAGGAGAGAAGATAGAGGATCGATAGGTGCAGGGATGCCAGGCACCATTGGAGTCTGTCTGGAGTAAAACACCACCAGTGGCAAACTTGGAAGTGTCAGACGCGATGGCAAATGGGTGAGCAAGATCAGGGAGGACAAGGACTGGGGGGGTGAGGAAGGCAAGTTTGATAGACTCAAAGGCCAATTGATGGGATGGAAACCATGTCCAGGGAGTGTTTTTGGCAGTAAGGTCAATGAGAGGTCAAGCAAGTTGGGAGAAATGTGTGATGAATTGACGATAGAAGTTGGCAAAACTGAGGAAGGCACAGACTTCCTTTGGGGAGGTAGGGATAGGCCATTTCTGAAGGCCATCAAGTTTGACTGGGTCAGGGGCAAGCTCATTGTGGCAGACAATTGGCATTCTGAGGTATTCCACCTCCGAGGCAGCGAAGGTGCATTTCTTTAGTTTGAACCACAGTTTGAGATCTCGGATGCGAGCAAGGAGACATTTGGTCCGATCAATATGGGTGAGAGGGTTGGAGGAGAAAATGAGAATGTCGTCCATGTAGATGACCACCCATCCTTCAGCGATAAGATCTTGGAATGCATTATCCATGAACCGTTGGAAGGTGGAAGGGGAATTGTTGAGACCAAAGAACATGACCATTGGTTCAAAGAGCCTATCAGCAAACCAGCCTTTTCACAAGTTCTCAGCCACAGACTCTCTCAGAATCTTCCAGAGTGACAGATGTCTCCAGTGTTTGACAGATTCTGACAGACTATAACATTTTCCTACACTTTTGCTACACTTTTTCCTGCACTTTGTCCGCTTTTTCTACACTTTTGCTACACTTTTTGCTACACTTTTTATTACACTTTGTCCGCTTTTTCTACACTTTTGCTACACTTTTTACT
>JBBPTK010000686.1:0-12245 GCA_038094135.1 Spongiforma cf. squarepantsii
GAAATTGAGGTTTCTATCGAGCAAACATTGAAATCCTTGTCATGTCCGTAGCAGTGATATTCTTAGCGAACCGGGCCGCAATACTAGGGCACAGCCCGCCGACGTGTTGCCTCCAGCTTGCATACTACTTATATGCCACACGACAACAATTTGGAGTGCCTTGAAGACGCGTTTCGCGATGTAGTCTGTATCTATGATCGAAATATCATGCGAAACGAGGAGCACGGAAATGCTCGACTACTGTCTCAGGGTGCTGTGCTGTAATCTGAAGCCCGTGATGGCGAGTTGCTTTGTGGGTTGGCGCAGTGCTAACCTTGATGTGCCCATAGCTGTCCGTGGTAGTGCCAATAAAGATTACGGGGCCATTTCTTGATTTATATTCCCGAGTCTATACCGCGTTGGATAAAGATGGTGAGGCTATTTATTTCCCTTGTCTTTATTTTTTTTTTTCTCCGTCGCTCTAACTCCCGTTGCAGTTGCGGCGTGTTATAAACACGCCCAGACACCGTGCACGTCAAGCAAATGTCCCCTTTTCTCAGGCTCACCACCTGTTCTCCGAGCCAATCTCAAGGTCTTTCGCTGTCACAGACCCGCTGTCGCATCCCAACCGACAGCGCCCGTTAAAAAAAAACAATCTAAATTCCTGTCTACTTATACGCTGCTATGAATCGGAAGAGGCTATCAGCTACGTTGTTGAAGTGTATGTTCCTACGTCTCTTCGTTGAACCCTCCTTGCATTCAGTGTCACTGACTCGCAGACAGGTTGACCACGCACCCAGTCTTCGTCTAATCTCGCCCTCAAGTCCAGCAACAATTGTCTCCATCAACATCCCTCTTGCCCAACCTCTGACTACCGAGCCCTGCACCCGAAAGTTAAAACCGACTCCTCTGGATCAACGAATTTGGTCTTACCCCAACTTGCACCGACAGGGTACAATGATAGTCCGAACCCATAATGTCTTGGGTCTGGGTGGATTTGGAGCGAAATCGGCTGGGACCTGGAGGCATCCAGGAGGCACCCTTTCGCGTGTCGCGGGTGCAGAATGGGAAAGCAAAGGCAACAGACCGCAAACGCCCGGAACCGGTTCATGATCAATGCTAATGTTCAGCACGCTGGGGACCCCAAGCTCTCTGTAGTGTAGTAGCCCATTGCCTTGTTCTGTATTCCTCTTAGTTGTCTCCCAATCCACTTTCCGTCCATTTCTACCTTTTTCAGTCTCCTTACTCGCTTCCAGTCCTCCTCGGCTGGTTCGTGGCTCGAGCACTACCTACCGAAGGAAGGACTCTCAAGCGAGCACCATCCAGGCTCTCTCCTCCCAGATGAGTAACGCAGAATCTTCAATGAAGTGCAAAAGTGTAGACTGCTTCATTGTATGATAAGTCATTATTCGTGGGGTATGATAATGAAGAAGTGAAGTGTATAATAAGTATCCGTGAAGTGAGCCTCTATGGAAGACAAGGGTAGGACATAGCGAGTCACTGAGCCGAGGCAATAGCAAGTAAACACAACAAGGGGGAAAAAAACTGACCAAGTCCAGAAAACGAAAGAGTCTACGCACACTGGACTTAATTTCGCCTCTGCACGATAGTAATCAAGGCAGTAAACCAGGTATCCCTGACGTCTGAATCATTGGTGGTAGGCGATTCTAGTGCCAAATTGCTCTGGCGCTTACTTCTAGGTGGCGACGGGAGGGTGTCTTTCTGCAAGGGAGAGACACACTCGACACTGCACATGTCGATAGGCCTCGTTGCAAAGAAGATCTTGAGGTAGCCAACATCGACGTCCTGGCCTTCCTCTAATGAATAGACGAACGGGGGGTTTCCGCTTGACCCGTACCCAATGGTGAATGTTCCACCGTTCCGCTTCAGTGGCGGTTCAGGGTTGCCAGAGGTTTGTTGCGTGTAGTACGGAACTAAAGCACGTCAGTTGATGCGGGTCAAAATCAACAGCTTGCTCACCTATACTTAGGCCACTGTTGTTGAACATGAAAGCGTTGAGATATAAATCCCTTGGTGTGTTGTTCTTCATTTCAATCCCATAGCGTCCTGTCTGATCGATGACAAAATCAACTACGTTCGTCGGACTTCTCGGACATAACCCTGGTCTATCTGGAAGAAGGTGCGGAAACCCCCAGAAATCGTATTTTTTCTTGAGGTGGTAAAGGACGATGTCCACTGCGTGGTTTATAATAACTTCAACCTGGGTATCATCAGTCCTGTCATGATGAAGGTACCAGAAATAATGTGCAGCGGTATCTAAGATGGGGTTGAGGTGGTCAAGAGGAATCCGGTAGGTAAGTTCCGTCGGAAAGAGCTTAGTTAGCCGCGGATCTGAGATATTGAGCATTACTTGTCCATCGCTTTCCAGACCAATCATTAGCTGTGCCTCTTCGAACGTTTCAACGATATTGAATGTAGGACTCGACATCTTCCGAAGAATTCCTTTGATGATCGGATAGCTGTCTCCGGGAATAACATAGACAGACAACTTCCCAACGCGTGTCACCTTCGCAAGCGAAGCGTCGCAGGGAAAATTTCCGGATGCCATGACGACTGTAGTCTTGAAGTCGTCGATCACCGTGGTCGAATCTTGGAGGACTATAAGGCCAACCTTGCGCTTTTGCCCGTTGTAAAGAGTGAACTCGACCCCAGTCGAAACGCCATGTGCTCTCCCAGCGTGGATGACGCACTGTTCGCTACCAGGGTCGGCTTCAACCGAGTAGAAGGCTTGCCTTCCAACAGGTTGTCTAGTATCAAATATGACACGATGTTGGTTATTCCCCTCGCAACGAGGTGTCTGTCTGAGTCGGAAAAAATCGAATGTCAGCCTTTTTGTGTCTTCTAAACTAAAAAAAAGCCTCACTCTCGAAGCCTTGAGTGTAACAGCTGGCAAAGTTCGGCGTACGTGACATCCTTTCCAGCATGCGCCCTGAGTAAGCTTATAAGTGCTTTGGTGAAATGACCCCCGTCTTCATCCTCAAGAGCAAACTCCTCCTCCCCACACGCAGCCAAAAGTACATGTGACCGGAGACCAAAATGGGCGGACTCGTTGTCTGCGGATCCAGCACGATTTCCCCAAATGGGGCGATCTAAATTTGCTGGAATGTCGAAAGCAGTTTTCACTGTTCGAGGTGTGTAGTCATTAACTCTTGTGCCAGAAGCCGAATGACAGCAATCGAAGATGACGGTCTGCATGTGTTGACTACTTTAGCATATATATGATGCACCGGAATATGGTATAACACGAACGATGTTATTGCCTTTCTCTTGGGCAATCTCCTCGATCAAAGCTGCGACTGTGCGGTCCGGAATCACGTCTGAACCTTCTGAGTGTCGTCCGTTTTTACAGTCCTGCGGGAGTAAGCACTGGATCTTTCTCGGAGTAGTATACCAGGCAGGTGGAGTATTACACTCAACACCATGCCCGGCATAAAATATCAGGATGGGATCATCGTGATCAATGCGCTGATCGGCGACCAAATCCCGAAAAGCTCTGATTATGGCAACGCGAGTTGCTTCGTGGTTGATAAGGGTACGGATGTGAGTTTCGGGAACCTTGAGAACTTCGATGAGATACCGTTTGATGGCCTGCACATCAGATACAGCGCCGTCAAGTCCGATGATGTTGGCATACTCGTTGATTCCAACGAGCAAAGCGTAGCTACGGATATGATCAATGATTCGAGGATGGCGTAATAACTAATAAGATGACGCACAGATTTGGCGTGCTCGCTAGTGGGGTCGACGAAGACATGACTTAAGTGGAGGAATTGATTGTGAGGGTTGGGGTACCTAGAGGACGAATCAAGGTCAGCAGGGCGGAAAATCGGTCAATACCTGCGCGGACAGGTAGGCATAGATACCTTCCTATAGGTAAAAGAAGATCGAAGATCGAAAGCTTGGAGAACAGATAGCCGTTGGTCAAAGTGGACTGAAAGATGCTCCCACCTGGACAATGCGAGGTATAAATGATCCAGAGATGAGCTCCGAGCGCGTCCCTCCAAGATCCCTGGTCCACATCATTTTGCAGACCCGAGAACGAACCGACTGCGCCATCAACTGTTTTCTTATTACTCCAAGTTAATGAGGTGGTTCTGACTTGGTAATCGGAATGCTGTATGCACAGACTCCGCAGAGGCGATGGCGGCGGCCTATCCGCGATCCTTCAGGGTGTACCATGAGGTGCTGGTACAGAGGCTGCAGCTTCTTTGAGTATTCTGCCGTGGGAGGGATACATGCTGTAGACCGGAGTCGTACATCCTCGGATCAACAGAGACTAGTAGACTACGAATGAAACGTGTTGGATGTACGCTGCACAAATGAACATCCGTGCGGCTCGAATGGTCTACTACACGAGGGCGTACACCATAGGGAATATACAGTAACTAGTACGTTCATGTAGTCTCGAAACCCGACGTTCCTTTTTTGGAAGCGTCGGACTAGGGGTCCGATTTTTTCGTCTTTTGGTGGTCGGAAAGTTCCGAAGGCCCGTGAGAGCTCACCAAAAACGGATGGTGACGAGACTAACGTTCATGTTAGCCCACTTTTTTTTATCTGGCAAATTATACTATTGGGACACGTCGTTAGCATTGCTAATCACCATAGCAAGCAATGAATAGAACTCCGTAAGTTTAAGGGCTGATTTGTAGACCCGCTGTCTGATGGGCAATAAGACAAGATTTCACCTAGCAGTCACCCCATGCCATCGTGGGGTATCAGGGGACCACCCTGGCTATCATAAATTTTGCGTAACCGCGGCTCCATTCAGTTGGCAAATGCCAAACCAGCTCCAGGCTCAAGCGCCGCGGCAACACTAAAATTCATTGTTTTACGGACATTGAAATGGATGTTCTACGGCATTGGAATGGAATCTTTCAGAATGAGCACTGCGGTCCCGGTTCCATCACGGCCAACCATGCCGCGAAGCATCAGAGCAAGTCAACAATGGCAAAGTTGACCAAATCGGTTAAGCGATTTCGATGTTGATGCGGAAAAAAAGTCCAATTTGGCATCAAGCGTTGGCGGCGATCCTTTCCTTGGCCATCTTCATCTCGACTTAAAGGGCACCGAGGGGGCCTTGGAGGGTGAATAATTGTTTCAGATCTGTTCATGACCGTCATGGAAAATGAGGATAACTGTCAATGATTGTGATTTCACGAAATCTGACTGGATTCTCCAGCTGGTGGAATCTTGTTTTTTATGCATATATTGTCGTACTTGTCTATTTTTTCATCTATTCTCTTTTGTGGCTTAATCTTTAAACATAAACCAGGTATATGGGTCGGACAGGGATGAGAAACATGAGGCAGGATCATAGCCGGATGGGGTCGTGCCGGCGATCCGTTCATACACGTAACACTGCCTACTCACGTCTTAAATGCACTACCTAAACTCATTACGCCTTAAGTGGATTGTGCTTCTGAACACATAAGTACATATTCATTAAGGAGAAGGTTCCCCAACTTAGCTGATTTTTTTTGACCCGTGTTGTAAAGATGTGGAAGTGCCGGGAGCACTTTCGAATGCACGTGCCTCAGGTGGCTGTGCGTCGAGGAGGGCAAGGCGGAGAAGTGGGGAGCTGCTTCCAGACAGCGATGCGATGAACGACACAGCGCACTAATGAGTCATGATCGATGGGCCATGTCATTCGTCGTATAGTGCGTGTGCACACTTGTGTTGTTGCACACAGGCAGAGCAATTACTGAGGAGGGAAACCAGGGTGATGAAATCGGAATATCATCGCATTTCTGTCGTTGACATGAAGCAAAAGAGCAAGGTTGGTATGAGTTGAAAAGCGATGCTGATAACTCCACGCACACGCCGTGTGCTGCATCACGTCTTCACGTCAATGGCTCTGCTACGTTGTTCCATTGACAGCATGGCTGCAAGAGGTGGTGATGACCAGTCATCGTCATCGTCATCATTGCAATATCGCGACGATGACACGGCTGAAACTGAACGGGCAGGCTCGAGGCCGAGGCGAATTGCATCGATGACTACACGCACAAGTCGTGCGCCCCATCGCTGCATCGTCATATTGACGAGATGGCTGGAGGTGGGATGATGATTGCTGTCTCCGATGTGTCGTCGCCTCGCCTCAATGTCGGAAATTGGTGTCGGAAATTTCTTGCACGTATGGAAATGAATTACCATATAAAGATCGTACCTTAATCACGCCAAAATTCGCACGCGTTTGCCGCGTCGTAGTGGCCATCCTCCTGGAGATTCTGAACCACAGCTCCAACCACTGCGTTTCCAAATCTAATAATTGCTAAGACCATTCATATACTAAGTGATAACATTCAGGTGTCACTTCGTCAATTTATAAGCAGGATCTGGCTGATCTGCCAGTGGGCGAGATTTGTTGAGCTGTGAACGCAACACCATCTTGATTGATACCCATTCGTTGACCTTAGTTTTAGTACAATATTAACCATCTTTCATAGTTATTTCGAGCACGTAAAGGGACAAGAATGTATCAAAATATTGTGCACAAAAAGTTTTGCACTGTCAGATCACTTTGCACTAAGGGTTAATAATGAACAAGCAAAGTCATCTAGCCAGGTTACTGCAGTTTTCCGGCTGTAGGTTGAATGTTCCTGTGACGCGAGTTCAGGTTGACGAATGGCCATTGGCCACGCACATGTTTGATTTCTCCTGGCAAGCCTCGTCTATCCAGCCATTGTCCAGTAGCTGTTCAAGTACAATTCTAATTACCTTGTTTACAAGGTCACTCAGACCGAGAATTGTGGCTGTGGGTGGACAAAATTTGGCGCCGTGGAAACGTTTGCCCTTAAAAGTAAATAGTGTAGCATTTCAAGCGTTCCGAGTCATGCTCAATGTAAAGTAAACAAGGTACCTGCCGAAACGTTCGGCCATAAATCAAGTACTCTCAATATTGTCGACTGTCAGGTCAAGGGGCCACCGTCATGCTGCCCTTACGAAAATGAAGAGATACTGGTAATTTTAAGGCGTGACTACACCACAACACGTAATTACGTGAAATACGAAGGGAAATATCAACACAGCAAAATAGCATATCGTAACCTTTATCGTCGTCTCTGAATGATAGGAATCAAAGAAGTGAACCAAATGTCCTTGTAGCCTAAACTAGCGGCAAGTCGTTCTGACCCTAAAGTTTTGCTTTCACGCGCCTTTCTTTCGGGTGGCAAGTCATCCATGTTTCTAAAGGGTGACGGCCGCTCGATGTCGGACATGTCGATAGGTTGCGTCGCAAAGAAGATCTTGAGGTAGCCGACATCGATATCCTGGCCCTCCTCTAACGAATAGATGAATGGGGCCACTCCTCCAGACCCATATCCAATAGTGAACGTCCCACCATCCTTCTTGAGGGGCGCCTCGGGGTTTCCGGTGATTTTTTGCGCGTAGTACGGCACTACATGCCAGCTAGGTCAGCACTGCAGGGGAAAATGTTAATCAACTTGTTCACCTATACTCAGACTACTGGTGTTGAATAAGAAAACGTTGAGAAACAAATCCCTTGGTGTGTTGTTCTTGATTTCCATCCCATAGCATGCTGTCGGCGACTGGTCGACAACAAAATCAATCACGTTTGAGCTTCCCCAGTTTGGATTTTTCTGACAGAATCCTTGTCCATTGGGGAGATAGTACGACTCTCCCCATTCATCGTAATCCGTCTGGAGAGGGTAAAGGTTGACATTCACTGCCCGGTCGGCAGCGATACTACTGTTGGTGCTGTCATGATTAAGATACCAGTGATAATGCGCGGCAGCGTCCAAAGCAGGAACAAGGCGGTTAAGCGGAACCGAGTGAGGGATTTGCCTCAAGCCAAGGCGATTCAACCGTGAATCTAAGATCCAGAAAACAGCCTGCCTATCATTTTCAAGTCCAACCATAACTTGCGCCTCTCCAACCGTTTTGACAATCTTGGATGCATGGGCAGACGTTCTGCGGATCAATCCTTCAAGCATGGAACGACTTCCTCCTGGCGCAAGGTATAGTGAGAGCTTCCCGATACAAGTCAACTTTGCAAACGCAACATTGCCAAGATGCCGCGATGACACGATAGTGGTTGTGAATTCGTCGACTGAGTTTTGATCGACTATGATGACGTCTATCGCGAACTTTTGCTGGTCATAAAGTGTAAGCTCTACCCCACTTGAAATGCCATGTGCCCTCCCAGCATGAATGACACATTGCCCAGTGGAGGCCGCCTCAGCTCGGTACAAAAGTAGCCTACCAACGGGTTCTTCAGCGCTAAATAAGACACGATGCTGGTTATGTCCTTCGCAACGAGGTGTCTGTCTGAATCTGTTGAGAAGAAGTGAGCCTAGTTGCCTTGTCTAGGATGAATGATTCTTACTTTCGAAGCTTCGAGTGTGCGAGCTTGCAAATATCGGCATAGGTAATGTCCTCGCCGCTAGCGGCATACGTTTTGAGGATGTTTATGAGCACTTTCGTAAAATGACCCCCATCGTTGTCCTCATAGGCAAACTCTTCCTGGCCACACGCAGCCAAAAGGACGTGCGACTGGAAACCATGATAGGCATGCTCCATAGAGACGGATCCATCCCGACTTCCCCAAATGGCTCGATCGAGGTTTTCTGGAATGTCGAAAACCTCTTTCACCGTTCGAGGTTTGTAGTTGTCAATTCTAGTACCAGAAGCCGAATGACAGCAGTCGAAGATGACTGTCTGGAGGTGATGGAGTCAGCATGTGGATGCGCCTGGATATGATGCTAAAACACGGACAATGTTATCTCCTTTCTCCTTCGCGATATCTGCGATCAGAGCCCCAATAGTGCGATCCGGAATGACGTCTTTGCCTGCAGTATTTTTGCCGCGTTTACAATCTCGAGGGAGGAGGCACTGGATCTTGCCTTCTGTACGCCAGGCACTCGGAGCTTCACACTCTAAGCCATGCCCGGCATAGAATATCAGGATGGGATCGCCACGTTTAATCCGTTTATCGGCCTGTAAGTCCCGTAACGCCTGGATTATCGCAGCGCGAGTCGCCTTGTGGTCGAGAAGGGTTCGAATATGACCCTCGGGCACCCTGAGGTCTTCGAGGAGGTACCGTTTGACTGCTTGTACATCGGATACAGCGCCATCAAGTCCTATGATATTGTCATACTCATTGATCCCAATGAGGACAGCAAAGCTACACATATGATCAATGCTCTGAGAGTGGGGAGATAAAATAACGCACAGACGTGGTGTGCCCGCTACTGAGGTCAGAGGGGTAGGGTATGCAAAGCATGGGGTTCCTGGAGGACAAATAAAAGTCAGCAAAGAAAGGGAAACCAGGGCTGTACATGTGCATACTAGCATTCTCTGCATCCTCTGAGCCCCGACTTGCTACGGGTTGGGATTCTGGAGTGCAAGAAGGCATTGAAAAATACTTGGATCCAATCCGATTCGGGATGAAGGGGAACAATTTCGCAAGGCCTTAAATCTACTTCAATCTCACCAGATAACAAGATGCTGTAGTATGTACCGGCTTTCGGCTCGTTGCGAAGATATCAGGGTCAATTGACTGCGGAGAGTTTTAGGCATCAAGCTCCCACCGTAATGTATAAGGGCTAGCGAACCTTAGGCTGGCTACAGTAATCATGCGGTGCACTAGAGCGTGCATACCTTCGCACCGTAACGATGTCAGCACCACTAATAACCTTAAAAAAACTGACCTAAGAATATACAGGTGGGGTGGACCGTGGATAATACATACACCCGTTCTGTACCTCATGATGTCGGTAGATGAGAAATGACAGATCTTCAGGTCAACAACGGAGACCTTTTCTCTCGCTCGTCTTGGTATTGTGTACCGCTGAGAGGCCATGGAATTAGACGGGCTGAGAAAGACTGAGCTGGTGACTTGAGCAACCATGACGGACCTTTTACCAACAATGCCAAGCAGTATCATTGACAACTCACCTTCTAACATGGGAACGAAGCTATATTTTGAAACGTGGTTCATCCTTGACCATTTAGAGATATGATCAAGCGACATCTCTTTGCCAACGAACACTTTCTTGGCGTTTCAAAATGGACTCATTACGGTATCGGAAGCACGGGCATCCTCCAGTCTCCGACACGAGCCTTACTAACTTGTTGGAACCAGCCATCTGAGTTGTGGTAGCATGTGCACGAGTTCTCTGCCATGGCTGAAGCTGCCAATCAGCAAAATAACGTTTGGGAAGGACCCTTGGCGAAATGTACCTTGGCGGGTTACGTTTGCGCTCCATCGCCGCCACCAATGCATAGTCATTAGGTAAGATCGATTAGTCCGTATCGATCCGACTCGTATCTCAGTAACGATGCAATGATTGACTCACAAACCAAATGGAAAAACTCTGTCAAAGCTTGAACTCCTCGGTTTGCGCTGGTCTTCCGTGGAATTCCGAACTGTCCTACGACGCCGGAGATTGACTCATCTCCACTCACCTCCGAGCCTGGAGATCTTACTAAAATCATACTCGGATACAGAATTTTCAACAAGACAAGGGATAGAGATGAATTTATTCATCATAGAACAAAGTCTACAGCGGTGAGGATACCCAAATCGCCATAACCCAAGACTGTACCATAAACAGCGACTCACATTTTGCAATATAAAATGTTCACTCTTGGTATGCTAACAGGACTGTGTCAAGCCTTGTGTCGTATCCGATATGGCCCCGCAGCAGCCGTTAGTAGGACCTGTAAGGAATTAGTTACTCTAGCCCGAATGGAGAATAAGAATTCAAATCTCGCTGGCGTGATGAGCATCATCAATTAATTGCCGTCTTAGGAATGAACACGATCTGTTCAACTTCGTATTGAACAATGACTCATGAACGATGTCCATCTCGTGCCATGCGGCCCATGCCGTACTATGATGTGCACTGATACGAAACGGATACCCGACCAAGGTTTCGATGTCATAATGGGCATATCATATGCACAGGCACAGGTGCAGCCCATTTGTGGGCCGTGGCTACTGACACTTTCTATCCTTATCGGATTTATGCGGCGGCGAGGATGTCGTTGCTGACCCCGATTCAAGTTGCAATTTCAAAGCCCGTTAGCTCCGCCGAGGCTGAAGCACTTCTTCGATCGATGGTCCGACGACATTCGAACTCGAGTATATGAGTAAAGTAATCCATCATTGAACAAGATCCCTTCGTGTAATTTCACTGGCAATTCTCATCGTTAAGACACAACCACTGAGACGTTAAGCGCTTACCTGTTATGATTAACGACTCGGACTTGCGAGATTGCTTAAACAATGGTATGTAGTCGAGGCCCATCCGAGCGGTGGCAGGGGTCCTGGTGGTCTCACCGACGTAGGTAAGGCAGTTCTAGTTCGTCGCCCGTTTTGTACTTCCACCACGAAGTCCGCTTCAAGGGGTCAGCTCGCCCTCCTACCCTTCCTCAATGCGAGAAACATAAATCCGATCCGATTAAAATCCAGCGAAAGTAAACAGAGGTATACCACTGCAAGCCAAGCTACTCCAGGCCGGGTGGTGCCCATAACACGCATCGTCCGCTCGCATTGCCAAGAGCTTCCAGATCGGTACCTCTCCAAATGCCTCAAACACGAGAGAGTGCCGCACGACCGATAAAAACAACACGCGCACGTCGCCAATCAGGTGATTCAGGTCAGTGTGTCGTCTCTGGTCCTGACCTCGCGGGACTTTTGCCGAGAAGCGCCAGATCCACCACCAGGCATAGGCATTCCGAAACCCGGAGATGACCGTACCTTGTTCAAGGCGTACACCAATCCAATGACGGTCCGCGCCAGACAGGCGTAATACTAATACAACACCAGCACGTATTGCAATGTCTCGGGAGCCACCGCCGCTGTCTCCACCAATACCGTCAACGGGTCGCGCAACAGCAGCGGATACTATGCGTATGGCGTCAACGATGTTCGACTCCACTCGGGCAGCAGACGCTTGACGATTGCCTACTTGACCGTTTCACGAGCTTCCTTGTCGCTAGGGTTGCTACCGCCATCGTTACGATCGTCCGGATAACGTCTCTCGAGCTCGAGCCCGGCCAACGCAGATTAACGACTGTGGATGAGAGATGCTATGAGCGTAACAATGTGGATAAATGAATGCAGGTGTCATGATATTTTCCTTTTTTACAGACGCATAGAGACAACCTATGTATCTATATATCGCATTAGATACGCAGTGACAAAAAGAATACAAGCATTTAGCAGGAATGATTTTGTGCCTATCTGCGTCAGTCGTTGCAGCGGAGGAAAAGGAAAGCAG
>JBBPTK010000687.1:0-12240 GCA_038094135.1 Spongiforma cf. squarepantsii
TACTATTGCGATCTAAAAATGATTATATGCATGTTATCGGATATCTTGCAACCTCGAGGCCCCTCTGCGCTCACTGACATGCTCGATCATCGGATGTACTTCAGGTCAATCAGTTACGGCCTACAACGAACCTGGTAAACGGACCTAACAGTTATTATTGATAACGATCCAGGAATCAGTTACCAGATCGGTACCTTTCACTTACTGATGGATGCGAGAGTATTCAAATTTGACCGTGGATGAACCAGGCAGAAGGACAACGAGAGTGCCCCTGAATAATAACAACATCATGTTCAGCGCCCACTTAGCTGGCGTATGCTGGAATTTCAAGACTGACGTTGAGCGCAAGTCGGTATATGCAATAGCAATACTTCTTCCTCCTTGTGGCCGCATAAAGTCCGAGCAGGCGGCGAGCATTTTTTCGGGGAAAGGAATTTGATGAAACAAGAAGAACTGGTCATGAACAACTTGCGTCATGGTGGAAAGCGAAGAATGGATCGATCTTGTCTGCCATCAACGATCTCAGCGGGACGCTCGCGCCTTTCCCCAACTGTGCCATCCACAGTACTAGTGGCGTCAAGGGTAAAGCCGATAGTGACATCTTTGAACCAGCCCACTCACCTCTGGTCAAGAGGGCCCTCAAGTTCCGACTCCAGCGATCACAGATCCTCAATGCTCTTGGATGCGCATGAATCCAGGAAATTCCAGTTTCATCGACGATGTACGACGAATCTAGTAGTAGATCTGAGAGGGGAGAAGCCGAGATCATCTCTGGATCGTGTAAGTAATATGTCAGTGAAAAAATGAGTGGCACCCGGCAACTGTTTACCTGAGTTTGTACTACCATTCGGGTTACTGAGAAAGGCCTAAGTCGGCGTGCTCCCACGAGCCTCGGATACTGTTCCAGGAAGCATCAGTTTGAAACGGCCCAAACACCTCCTAGAGTACTCCGAGGTTCGTGGGAGCACATCGACCAAATCCCAAAGATAAATGGCTATGGTAGTGCAGGGTAGAAAGGAGCCGAGTGCCCGGAAACTTTCTGGGTTGGACGAGACCAGAACTCAACTCACTTCGCCATTATCTTGGCCGAGTCGGAGCCGGGATCGCAATCAAATCTCCCTTGGTAATAGATCGCCCACTCTTTCAAAACTTCGCATCTTGGCAAACAGCAAATATGCGGGACTGTATATGATCTATGCTACGATTCCGTGCCACTAGGTAACCCTATGGTAAGCTTCAACCCAACATCTGAACAGCGTCGGTGCACTACCGCCCTTGTTTTCACCTCCAGCCTGGGACTCGCGTGAGTCCATGATGTCGTTGCGTTGCCTTCATGTTCAGATTTACGGAAAGCCTGATTGTACATGCCATATGTCACATGTATGCTACAGATCGGAGCGCAAAACGGCCACCCATATTGCTGGCGACGCATAGTATCGGCAAAGCTGAAGATCGGAACAAAAAATATTTACCTAGACAGATCGAAATTGAAGCAAAAAACCAAACATATACCGTCATCCAAGTATAAAACATCTAGCAACCACCCAGGCAATAGAAGCAGTGATTGGAAGGAGGTACGAATATCGCGTCATGCCCGCCTGGACATGACAAACGCAGATTCAAACCTCGTAGGTTTTGCCAGGGTGTACCGTTGTCCGCCAGTTCCCAACCAAGTTTTGACCCCCAACGATGTATCCAGTGAAAATCCAAGCACCGAGGGATGTACTTGGATTGACCTGAAAGACGGATCAATATCAGATATCGAATGAGTCTTCAAGTAACCCCCCATCTGAGGGGCGGGCAATGTTAGAACCAAAACTCACGGGAACACGGATGAGCGCGACGAGTCCGTCCCATTGGCGAATGCGGCCATAAAAATTGTAGCGATGCCAAGCCTCACCGTGCCGAGTGTCCATCTTATACGATAGTCATTTCGCGAGTGAGAACCCGACGCGTGAAGAATCAGAATCGATAACGCACCTCACCAACAAAGACGATATCGAGAATACCATGGTGCTTCTGTTCGATAACAAGCTCATCCCCATTGCCCAGGGGCACGTCCATGGCTACATCTGTACCACATGAATTGCCATCCATGATAGCGTCTTCAGCATCTTCAGCATCATCCAGAGTATCAGCGTCCTCCGCCAAAAATTGATCAAGTATTCCAACATAGTGCCCATCGCCTTCTCGAAAGAGGTAGTAAAATGAAGTCCTCTCCTGACATGTGATAGTAAGGCCGTGCTAACATGTTGTCATATGATCGCTTAGCCCAATGTTCAATAGAATGGGCACCTTATCCTCCTCGAATTGCGTTGAGCCGTCAAACCATGCGTGCTGAATGCCACCAGATACGGCAAGTTGGTTTTGATTGTCATCCATGCAATGATACTCCCGGAGCTGCATGAAAAACGGGTGCAGCAATGAGGCCTAAAGATCGTTCGTTAAAGTCATGGGGCATGTTACGCGTTTCCACGATGGTTCCATAAAGGCTTTCTTCAGGGTACTAAAACGATTATCAGACAACATGAGAAGCAGCAGATTGGTGTACATACCAACATCCTGCCTTGCCTAAGACCGCAGAGGAGACTTGGAGTGTAATGCGTGCGTTTGATCAAGATAGGTTCATAGATGGAATGGTAGTCAGCGAGACGATTTCAATCATGGTCCCATCTTATGCTGGGGGCGAAGTTATCAAGCTCCTCGCGACCAAGGTTGTCGTAGTCCTCGACCTCAGACCAAGAAGGGAGTTCGAGTTTGGCAACCTTGTGTTCATTGAACTCTTGGGTATCCTCTTGGATCGGGTGGACCATGGTATCGCCAAGCTGCAACGCGTGAGCACGCGTTCTCGGGAGATGTGGAGGGATGGCAACGGGAAAGATATCTCGATGGGCAAAATAGATGAGCTTTGCGGCCGCCGAAGCAAGGGGCACGTCAAGTCTGATGGTGTTGATGTGATAGGGAGGTGCGGTGCGCGAAAGGCCGGTACGTAGGGACCACGTGCGATGTGAAAGTCCGGAAGCCCCGGAAGGCCGCGGGAGAGACGTAAGGTGTAGTGTATGTGTGGAGGGAAGTCTGCTGCTTACTGACCAAAGGTGAGGGGAAGGACGATGAGACAGAGGGGGGGAAGGGGGCAATTTACACGGACAGGCATGAGGACAAATGGCAGAATAGGCCTTGACACCTGGGCACGTTGAGTGGGTGTCTTTGCCCTAAGACGTTCTAGCATGGGTACGTAAGCCAAGAACGATGTTGAAGCTGAGCACGCACCCTCGGTAGTCGTGAGCCAGAGAAGCCAAAGAGTAAGAGACTCGTTCTCTACAGGCCAGCCATTCACTGCGCCTTCGTAGAGACGTTCACGAACAAAGGTATTGACAAAGTCGGGGAGGGCGGCTAGCTCGAGCTGGATGCGGTTTTTTACCATTGTTTTCCAAGAGCATCGAGAAACAGGTCCAGGAGGAATCAAGGACACCGAGTGCATGGATGTCACCACGACGAACTCACTTGAGCGCCTGGTAGTTGGCTCGGAGCTGCATGGAGAGGCCGTGATCATTGAGTCCGCCGAAACGATGGGTCACAGCAGCGATGATGTCGAAGGCTGCGCGGAAGAAACTAGCGTACTATGTACGGTCATGTTAGCGATCTGACTTTAGCCCAACACAAACTAGCTGCGCACGAGTTATGAAGATGTGCTCGCATTTTATTGTGTCGGAAAAGCACAAGTCAGACTCTGGCGATCTGGCTTCTTCCTGCACACGTTGTGGTTTCATCGTATTCTTTAAGTTTCATGGGAGAGTGTTGAAGTCATGAGCCTGGGATTCGGCGGCCAGCGCTAAATTTCACTTTGAACACTGCGCATATGACCCAACAAGGCGACTACGCAGCGAATTTGCGACAGAAATTTGGATACCCTCTGCGGTCGCCCAGGCCTGGAAACAAGGACGACCCCGAAGGACTTCGAATCGGGGATGTTGGACACGTCGACCAGTACGGAAAGTTCAAAGTCCTCTTTAACATATGCTTCTCTCCACCCAAGGACGTTCCTTTATTCCAGCCTATTACACTTCCCAAGGAGCTGCGGTGTACTGAAGACGAGTCCGGTGGGATTCCCCAAGGAACAGTCATCATGACTGGAGTTGAACGATGGCTTGAAATAGACCAGCCCCAGAGGTCAGTACACACGTGTCCGCGTTCCATGTAGTTATTGTACTCAACATTCGCAGTCACGATACTTTTAATTTTGTCTCGAGATCATCGACGGGCGCTATGCTCATCCTTCCCTTGGGTGCCAAGCTCTATGAACTCCAGGACAAACCAAAACTGGCTGAATTTCGCAACCTTGCGTTGGAACATGCACTTACTTGGTGTAATCACGTTGATCAGGACTCCCTCCACTTGATTACTGGTGTCTATAAAACTCGCAAGTGGACCCTGGGATCCTTCACCGAAGGTCAGGAAGGTAAAATCATCCTAGTGAAGGAGTCGGACAGGGAAGCTCAATTGCCTGGTGGTGACCCCGACGCATACAAATGGATTCCTGCATTTAATGTGGATTCCCATTCGTGTCACAAGAAAAACGAGCAAGATAATCAAACTGTCCTCATCAAACGCTTCAAGATCACGTTGAGGAGGACAGAGGAGATCACATCCGTAGAACCTGAGGAAGAATGGCAAAGTGACGCATCATCCTCATACTTCAGAAGGCTTGTCGTTTATCTGGCATGGCGATTAGGCGTTCCAGAGGAATGGTTGCCGCGTTTCGCTAGTGAGCTTTTCTATCATTGACTATTGTGTAATTCGACTGGGCTAACCTCTCCTAGCCATTGGGCGCCGTTGCCAGATGTCTCAGGTTAGTAAATCATTCCATATTTCATCCTTGTAGCTTCATTCGGTATGCAGCCCTCGCATTACTTGGACACCATCAACCATTACTTGTTGAGCCAGGTTTGTGTTGCGAAATGACGATATTTTGCAGTCCTGATTATTTTCTCCAGGATTCTGAGGTTAACATAGCTATTTCCCATGACAACGATTGGATAAAAATGTTAAGAGAGGTACGTCGTGTTTGTATCCCGGACACAAGTGCTGATCATCTGTCTAGTCTGGGGAAGACGCGATGGAGGAAAGCGTTCTCCTGGAACGCTTAGAAAGAGACTATGTACGAGTCACCAATCCCGATAACAGCAAGTATTCTTCTGCTATATCAACGGCTTTTGCTAAATTTATCATCAGAAGCCATTTATCTGCATGGCCGATCGTAGGGACCCAATGTCACTGCCGTTTAATCTCAGGCTGACGGAAGTATTATCAGCGAGGCTGCCGACAGTGTGCAGCTCAAATCAGAAACTTCTGGTTCGCAGACATTGTCTGAAACTGGGAATTCGCAGACTGTAATCACACGTACGAACCTTGATTCTTTTCCTTTCAAAGAAGTGACTGTATTTCTGCAGACATTCGTGCTGAAGATGTCACTGTCGGCCTCGGACGTATTTTCGTAGGGTTCTTTGTTCGCATTGACGTTGGTGGGGGCACATGTAGACGAACTGAAATCAAGTCGGCGCGTGTTCATGACCGCGTTATTGAGTGGGATGACAAGATCCACGTGTGCGCCATTGTTGAGATGCCCTTACACGTCGTCCATGCTGATGACTCTGTAGGCCGTCTGACCCGTCTAAAATGGTTCAAATTATTGTTTGTGCTTCTTTCGAATCTTCCCCTATGTTGGGAAGGGGGCAGCCCCTTGCCACACTGAAAACACGTGTATGCGATTTGCTCGACCGGACTGCACGTAAGGATTTGATCTTCTCTACTGGTTTGACTCATATTGAAGAGTCTATAGCATTCACTTCATCTGAGATGGAAGAAGTCATGTCTCCTTCGTTGTCGCTCCTTATTTCTGTGCAACAGCAGTATTACAATTATCATGTGCTTGGTCAGGTCGATTGTACAGTAAGTGAGATGTAAATATCCCCATGAACATCACTGACGAACAGTTGTTTCAGCCAAACCAGGAAGCACTTTCAGTTCCTGCGGGAGTAACGACGGCAATAGACGAGGGGCAATTTCTTCTCATTCGCTACCTCAAAGATCATAGAGTAGCAAATCTCGAAAGCTCTGCTGGATGTTTCGGGCGAGCTCTATCCGAGTGTCCTGAGAAAGATCCCTGTCGTGCCGCTGCGTTATTCAGCCTTGCCGAAGTCGAATTTCTGTTGTACAAGTCTCTTGGTGTCGCTTCCAATTTCACCAACTCCATCTTACATTATCGTGAAGCACTCGAGTTGTTCCACACGGATCATCCGGATCGATGTATAACATCATTGAACCTATCACAAGCTCTTCTGTATCATTATGGGGCACTGGGCGATGAAACATATACCGAAGAGATGTGCAAACTCGTTGATGGACTGGGACCTATTTGTCCCGAGGGGACCCATGAACATCGTCTGGCGGACCTGATACTCCAGACGCACCGGTGTTTCGGACTAGAAGACTCTGATGACTTGGCCGCGCTTGATCAACTCATCCAAGAATTGAACCGGGCCGTACACGAACCTCCAGATATCTACTTTGACAAACATGCTAGATATCATAATCTCGGTCTCGCGTTGCGAAAGCGCTTTCAACTGTCCCACGATGCCTCTGACCCAGACCCCGATGCTGCCGGTTACCTCGACCAAGCGATCGAGTGTTTCGAGAAGGCGCGGCGGATCAGTCCTGATGGTCATCCGGATAGGCCTGGCCACTTGAGCCACCTTGGGAGTGCTCTCTTAACTCGCTTTCGGCTGCAGCATGCTATGCCCTTGACCAGACAATGAGCGTAGACCCTCGCTCGGAGGACTGGCTGCGCGATGGGTTCGTTCCCCCGGTGGACATTTAGTTCGGCTTTTGTATTACATACCTGCTTGGTTCGTTTCGTTTTCAGGACTGTACTGGAGGATATGGTACCCTTTGAGAATTAGTGCATGAGTGACATTTATACATACAGTCGACTCCCTCATAACCCATAGCTTTTTGGATATCTCGAGTTCCGATGCAGTGATTTTGAGAGTATAACCCATAACCCATAGTGATTTAACCCAAGGTATGGGTTATGGAGACCTTAAATTGTGGTGATGTTAGCCCTAAAATGGAATAAATGTGAGGTAATTCTACTTTTTTTTTCGAACACTGAGACTTCTCGAACCTCAATCTCGTTCCTTGTCCACATGCCACCTGGTGCTAGCCACAAACCCTGTCGACGCCGAGACAGTTTTGAAGGATGCGCTGAACAATCTTCAACAACTTACTGGGTCACTTTGACACCAGAACCGGATGGATATTCACGAACTCCTCAATCCGGCTGTCGAGGCCCACAATATCTTTGATGCAACGGACGAGGACATCTTTGAGTCTGTGATGGAGGCGAAGAGGTTGAAAGAGAGTGGTGTACTAGCTGAGGATGATGAAGACGCTGACACATCCATGCCGGGTGCACCTGACATGCCCAAACAACGAGCCTAATTAGGCTCCTCGGCTACATTCAGCCTCCGGCCTAGTTAGGCTCTTTTTTGGGAATTTCCCGACACCAGGAATAAAACCGTGCCCAAATACTTCGCCTAATCCAGCATGCTGATTCAAGTCCCCCTCACGTGCCTATAAGTATTAGCACGCCACAACACCTGCGACATTTCCATTTTTGGACACATAGTATAGCATACTCTCACATCGGGGTTTCCTATATTTTGAGCACACCAGAAGATATTTCATAATGGATTTCAGAATATTTTATGAGTATAAACATTATGACTTGAATAAAACATTTAATTTTAATTATGGTTAAAACATTTCTCAACAGCTTAGCTGTGTCTAACATTTTGATAGTGAGAAAATATAATTTAAAATATAAACTAATACACTAGTCAAAATATTTGACTCCAGGTTATTTTCAAGCACAGCCGCACAGTTATTATTTTCACCAATCCCAGAATAGTTGACATCAGTTAACATGATATCATGTGTGTTATTGTCGTGACCATATTATATCATCCGTGTGATAAAAGGTTTGTGAAAAGTAAAAATATTACACGTCATTAAAAGTAAATGGATATAGAGTGGCCAATAATGAGGCGGTAGCAAGGCATTGTATGGGCGGTGGTTACCCTGTGAGGAGTTTAATCCTATCTACCTAGATTTACATTACGACGATACTATTAAATAGGTATTGCGAGGCAAACATCATCCGAAGGAAGGACAACCTTTTGCTGTGATCCGGTGGGCATAACTTCCGCTCTCTTCTCTTTCCTAATCCATCTAACGACCTTGCAAAATTGACCTTGCAGGTCGCCTCGGAGGACTAGAACATGGTCTTTTGAAGATGTCGGACTAGCTGGGGTGAGAAAGCGAGCAGGGACATGGTGGTACTCCAATGTGCCTCCATGATTAGGAGTGACGGAGAGGGCGATGCATCCAGGAGGTGCCAGACCTTCAGGATTGGAGAAGCGATTGGGACCTGTTTGCATAACTCGTTTGATGTACTTCCCGTCAGAATATACGCCGGGATAGAAACAAAGCATATAACGAGAATAGTCGCAGAAGGACTCATCAAAGAGCCAAGAGACGCAACCTCATGGGGCAATTTAGTAGTCGTAAAACCTAGTAATAAATACCAATTTACCTGTGTTGACTGCTGCCCGGTCTTCTGCAGTTACTGTCCAGGCACTATCTCCCTGAGAGGTTTCATCGCCCGTAGTTCTTGGAGACAGTGGGGGAGTCTGGCGCTGAGGTGACTCATACCGAGGTGACGAAATGTACGATCGCTTCACTAATGCTTTTAAGTCGTCTAAAATGCCTCCTGCGAGACTCGTTCCATCTAACAGAACGCCCGACCTATCCAACAATTAGTTGGTTCTGATATTGCATGTACAAGAAAACCTACTCGGTGGCCAGCCATTCATTCCTCACCTCCAACCTAGGATGATTGAACGAAGAGACTTCGCTTGTATGTCGATTTAACGCGTGAAGAGTGACCCGCAAACCCTTCATGTGTCCTTTGATAATCCATACATCACGACCAAGAGCACTGGTTGCAGCGGTTGGGAGTGAAGATTCCTTGAGCATTCTGCAGAGTGAAACTGGAATTCTGATCTGATCTGCGTCAATAAAGTCTTGATTTGAACCAAGATACAACTTACTCGAGAACCATCCACCTCTGAGAAGAGCTCTGCCTCTGCTCTCGAAAAATCGAAAGATCGCACTACACCCACTGTTCCACGAAGTTCCCCTCGAACGATCTGCAACAAGTCTCCAACCGACACACCATACCCATTCTCCTTTGAATACGTGAGGATATCGGCAGGTTTCGTGACCTGCAGATCATCTATATGGACGATCACGGTCATAGCGGCAGCCTCTTCAGTCGTTAACTCTTCTGTGTCCTCTTCACTCGTAGACTCCATAGTTTCCTCTTCGTGCAGTCTTTTGAGACGATATCCAGTTATCCATACGAACCCGGACTCCTCCATACCATCGATGGAACCAATGACATCTCGATACTGGCCCTTGATAACTTCCACCCGATCGCCCAGCATGACTTGGTCAAACATTTGACCGGATTGATGCTGAATATCAGCTGGAAGGCCAGAATGTTGCAAAGTTGTCGATAATACGTGGGGAACCAAGTAGGACTCCAGGAACACTCGAGGGACAGAAGCCTTTGCCACCGTCAGGAAGGTCACAGAAATAGGATGAATTTGACTGACCACTTCCATTGTCGCCAACAAGATTGTCGCGCTGTCTTCGGTGGCTCCGATAACGGTGCCTGTCATACCACGATGATGTCCGGCGAAAATCTTGATGGTGTCGCCGTGTCTGAATACGCGTCGAACTGACAACACTGGTGTTTCGCATTCCAAGTCATGATGTTCAGGATTACAGGCCCGGATAGTGACTAAACCCTGTTCAGAGTCCAAAGATACAACAGCACATTGCTCGCCCACGAAAGCGCCCGATAATGGTCGTACCAAGTCCCCTGCTTTCCAGAACTGCGCAGAGAACCTTAGGCGAGTGCGAGCAACTAAGGGTGTGTCGATTTGAGCCTCAGCGAAGGAAGCTATCCGATCGGGATGGGGTATGTCGACGGCTTCGACAGATGATTTTGCGAAACTGCGTCGCAGCAAGCCGCGATGAAAGTACAAACCGGCGCATTCGTATATTCCGTCCACGAACCTAACCCCTAGGCCAGCAGTTTGGGCAGCCGAAGGATCGAAGAGTTTCTTTTCCGACCTTTTCTGCTTTTTGACCTCGAGTACGTCCTCGGCGTCTATCACGTCGTAGGGTCGACGACGAGGAACTACCAGGACATCACACGTGTCCTGATTCGCTGAGATGACGTAGGCGATGTCCTGCCGATGTATCCCTCGCAGAATGCGGACCCACAAAAACGGCTGTACAAAAGGCGTATGTACGTCCAATGACGAGTAAGACTCTACCGGGAGTAAGGTGATGGCTCGGAGGCAGTTTTTATGAGACACCGGGCATGATTCCTGGATGTTGCGGGGGCTGATGGCTTGCACATAAATAGAACATGGTAATCTTGGGACATCCCAAGACTTTAAACCACGAGTTTCGAAAGCTAGGCGAATGAACTGAGCAATACTTTCTGTGGAGCGTGTAAAGCAAAGTAAAATCAGTGATATTCTTTTTTCCACCAAAAAAAACGAACTCGTGGGCAACGTCACCGTATATACCCTTCGTCTATCGTCATTCAACGAATCGATAAGGTTGGAAGGGAGATCCGAAGCCGTCGGATGGTGAGCTGGGTCAGTTCGACTACCAGAGTTCCCTGCTTCGTAACGTTCGACGACCTCTGCCAACCGTTGGGCATATGATGCATGCCCCGCCGGTTCTAGGGAAGGGACGCGTCGACGGCGATCCTCGTCTCCTTCGTCTTCATCATCGTCATCTTCCCCATCATCTTCCTCGGCATCGATGTCGAGAAATATTGACGCCATTTTGGCCCTCTTCTTTGCAGGAGGGCCAGAACGACGAGTACGAACCACGTGAGAACTCGACTCCGCAGGTTGTTGATGGTCGTGGGTCTCAGGAAAAGTAAGTCCGGATTGACGCATGGCGTCTTCTACGAGGCGGACCATTGCAGCGTGATCATCATCTTCAGAAAGGGCGAACACGGCGTTAAACAGCTGGTTCCATTCTTCAGCGAGGAATCGACCCCCGAAATCTTCAGTCATCTTCTCCATCAGACTAGGGAATTCGAAATTTCCCGCTGCCCAGTCCCGCACATGTTGCCAAGCCGAGATATCCTCGCGCAGAGGTAATAAGTTCGCTGCATTCAATGTATCAGCGACCGGTACGACAGAAGAATGACGAATATACCTCCTGAACATTGCGGTAAAACAAGAGCAGAGGAACTTGGCCGCTCAGAGTCAAAAATGCCTAAAAAAGATCAGTAATGAAACGCGACAAGGCAGACGAACCTTACCGGAAGGGAGTGACCCATGCTGGCCAAGCACCAATAAGATTCGCCGAAAAGCATCCTCCGCATCATCATCGAGAAGAATTTCCACGAGCGGATCCCATTCCTCGGGATCATAAGGCGCTTGTCCTGCCAACACAAGTTCCAATCGCTGGAAAACGCGAGTGGAGGTTATCTCCCTGCGGGAGAACTGCAGCAGGACTTTCAACGCATCCAGGACGAACATCGCAGAGGAAATTGGGAAAGACTGCGACATGCTTGTATTCGGGTGTTCGATGAAAGAAACGCAGAGTGTCCAAAGCAGAATTGGTAGAAATGCGCGGGCGAATCTGTGGAGAAGTATGCTATTTCAACACGCATCAGCGAATGAATAACTTTTTGTTGTTTACGCACGCGGAAGTGGCAACAGTTGGCTGGAGGCTTCTACTAGGTTTGTCTGTCAAAGACTCGATATCTATCAGTAAAACAAGCGTAAGAATACGTATAAAGGTGCTGAGAAGATAAAAGTGAACAAGACGTCAATACGACGTAGATGATTCCTAGACTGTGTTGTTTTTAGCACGAGAAATCTAGATAACGAACGCGACGCACATTTCTTCGTGGATTATCGTCGTATAATTGCATTGTACGCCATCACCAGCGCGTCTACTTTAATAATAAAGTCCTACCTACATTTTGTTACAAGTTCTATGTTCTAATCGTACTACTACCAGGATGATGAGAGAGGAAGAGAAAGGTGTTTTCAAGCCATTGCCGGGTACTTATTGAGA
>JBBPTK010000688.1:0-12219 GCA_038094135.1 Spongiforma cf. squarepantsii
AATGGAAAATCCCTATAATCCCCCATTGTTTGCTAAGTGGACGAGGTGGACTATGTGTAAATGTGTAATCGAGAGGCGCTTTGGACAATGGTAACAAGTTGTATACTATGGCGGTGCATACAGGAACGATAAGCAGAGACAGAGGGTGAAAGGCAAGTATACTAACTACCATGCAAAAGAACGACCGGCAGTAAATCACGACAACGGATGATCGACAGCAGAAGCCTTGGAAGCATTTTTGTCAGTTTGCCCCCAAGACTACCAGTCCTAGAACGAGTAAAACTGACAAACGGGGGAAAAAGAGGGGTGAAGGGTAGATGCGCACCTTGGAAGTGTTCTCCGAGAACTTGGACTCCCTACTTCGTGGAACGACCTTCAAAGTCTGTTTTTGGTTGAGGCTTTCGATCTCTTCTGAAACGGTCAGTGAAATAGATATACGATCATACTGTAATACGCACGGTACAGATCTCGTAAAATCACGCGGGTAGGCCGTTAAGTATGGCATCATTAAAAGTGGTCATTGACCTTATTCAACAACGGCGCATTGCGCTCATACCACTGAAGTCCCTCTCCGAGTCACCCGCAGTTGAATGTACTAATGCTAATACACTTATATACACTTATACACTTATAGTTACATTACATACTTGAATATACTGTAAAGCGTAGATGGTGGAAAAGAAAGGAGGAATCGTGAGAACTTTGAGTTCTTAAATAGTGTCGCGCGACCACTGGCACATGACATCCCAAAAAGGCGGTCACGTGTTACAAATCGCCAGACACTATTTATTATGAAAAGTTCCCACAGTCTCTTCTTTTTCCCATTTACCACATACGTAGAAGTCAAATGTAAAGTTACCATAGATATGTATGAACTTGGATCCAAAATGCATCCAAGAACTCTTTGGCGGATCTATGTAGGACAATACGAGCTGCCTACATCTCCCTCCACTGTGCAACCACAGGATTAGAGGCATAGCGTAGTGTATAAGACACGAGCTGTTGCCATGCCACGCAATTCGGTGTTCAAGTATGTGAATTTACTACTCAATGGTCCCGTGATGATGATTTTGGCACTGTTTCCTGATTCTCCCGCCAGGGTAACACAGATATAGCTTGGTGCTATATGCTGGTAATCGGTGTCTTGTGATGACTTCCAGTAACGCAAACGACCCTTATCCCAGCCTCTGGGAACAGTTCATGACTATTCCCTACCAAACTGTCGTCATCGATACCGCGACATCTCTGCAAGACTATACCGAATTCACTCCCTTATCACCACCCTCAAGCCCTTCCCCGCAACCTCAGTCACTCCCGCTCCCCTCTCCTTCCTCCCATTCTCTGGAACTGGTCGGAATCCGACTTTCCGACATCTTTCCCGTCGCTGGCGTACCAGTTCAAACAGTATCCCCACCATACTCTGCAAGTCCACCACTGTCACCAACTCCATCTTCGATCAATGTTCTCAATACAATCGACTCACTTCCAACTCTCGCTGCCTCTGCCCCAAATAGCCTAATCCATTCGATGAATACACGGATGGGGGGCGGGTCAGCAACACGATTGCGTTACCGCTGTTAGGTATGCAATACTTGATCATGATCATGATCTACCACCATCTAACCTTCTCCAAGGTGCCCCTGCTTCCGAACACATCTCCCACATCGACCTTCTGTGGACAAAAGTATTCCTTCACTGCTGGCGCCATGTATTCCATGCTACCCACACCCACCAGCCACCCCTCAGCCTCGTACAAATCGCCAATCATGCACTACGTGGTGCATACTCACGCTGGGACTCAGTCTTTTCCGAGCCATTGCCCAGAGCAACCATTGTCGTTGACAACTGCATACTGAAGGCAATACGCCAATACGAAGCTGCAGGGCAAGACAAGGAGGAAGCGTTAGCTTTCGAAAGACCCTTCAAATCCAAGGTGAGAGATTGCCAATTCGCTCTCGAACTCACCTAACTCTTTTTAGATTCGTATGGCCCGTCAATCAAGCATGAATCACCTCCTCTTTTGCACTTGGGGTGCAATGGTATCCACGAACATAGTACCTTTCGCTCCCTTCGCCGCTCCGACTTCGTGGACGGGTCATGCGACTGAAACATTTCGTACCACCTACACAGCTGACGAAACGGCCTACTACTCAAAAGTTTCCAATTGGGGGCCGAAATACGGATGTGAAATCTGGCACTGTTTCCATGATGATGGGGTCCGCTGTGACTGGTTCGCGAACGTACAAGATTTCCTGGCCTGTCTATTGTCTCCGCATGAACATTTACCCTACACACTGGGTGTTTGGCACGCCAGAAGAGATTTGATTCTTGGCGAAAACGTCAATTCATGGGGTCTGGTCACTGAGTTGGACAACAACTCAGTCCTGGCATTGCTTGCGAAATCATTAGCCTCGGTGAGTCATCTGTTTGAGCTCTTTGATGGCATCAGTGACATGGTTTACAGTTGTCAGTCTCAATCGTCTATGACATCCTGCAGCATCCGCGTGCGCCGCCTCGATTGCTCGACAATCCGTACCACTCAGACTCCCATCGCAATGTTCAGATTAACGAATTGGCCGAGCAAACTTATCGTCTACTTCAGCTCCTTGAAGATGTACGTCTTGACGATCCTCACCTTCCGCCGGGGAGCGATGTACGAGAGGAGGGTCACAGAGGCCTCCTTCGCCTCAAGACTGTGCTCGGGTTTGACACTTAGGCTGATAATGGCAACGATAGTTTCCGTTTTTTTTTTTCGTTCAAACGGGTTGGGTACGTTACCACTAGTTAGTGCATCTCTACTCGGCGGCTCAATGCAGTTACAATCATGTAGATACTGTTTCAATTTTTGCCTCTCGCTTCAAAGTTCATCTCGCGTGTCATTTTTCCGCTCGGGCCAGAGATTAACTAATTGGGGAAAGGACGAATACGTTAATGCTGACCTGAGGTTAATGTACATAATACAGTAGTTGTTGTTCACGGGTTGCTGCAGGCACATAGCACATATTTTAGACTACTAACATGCCATCGCACAGCAAGGAGTTGGCCTAGATTGCTTCGAGCTGATCAAGCCTACTATACAATCTCATTGGTCACACACGGCCATCGCGGAGTATAGCGTGGGTAAAAAACAAAAAAGCAGGGACAAGAATGGCATTAAATAGCAACGGGGCAAATTTCCCCTTCCCATCCTATCTGTCACTGTCATCACCTCAAGAGTCTCAGCCAGCTCCATCATGTTTTTAAAGGCGCAGACCCCACAGCAGGCACTTGCAGTGCCTATGGATCCTGGATTTCAAGACAGTCAAACAAACCAACACTGTACTTCCAGTTGTGCCATCCAGGCAAGTAGGTCTCCCATAGCAGACCTGGTATGAATAGTCCAGTTTTCCTTCTGTGATTAGACATAACTTTGAATATTAGATTTCAGAATATGTTGAAACAGCCCGAAAACTAGATGGTAGTGTCATGGACAAGTCATTCGTCAAAAAGCATCAATTTCTGCATCTCGTGAGTGCAATTTGAGTAAATTCTTGGTATTGAAATTTTGTCTTAAAGATTTGCTGCTCGTCAAATCTGCTGACGGTTCCACAGAAGAAGAGCCAGATCATCGACCTTCTGGCTTTAAAGCGAGCCTTAGTGTTACAGTTGGTGAAACTGGAAGTTGTATATGACATGCTTCGTTCCGAGTTGTGCGATGAAGAAGGTCATGATGCAATCAAGGCATTTTGTCAGGAGCATTATGCCGTTGGTGATGGCTGCAACATCAAGAGCCAACTGGCCATTGCCTATATGGACCTTACCTTTCGACCCTTCCATTTCCCTGGGTTGGATGTGCGCAACTGCCGCCGTGTACCAGTGAGCCATCTTGATATGATTTATAAGATAATCAATGTGTGACAATTTGGTTAGAACTAGGTTTACACAGATCACGCAATGCTGCATGGCTCGGCCTCACTTTGATTTCTTGTTTGTTACTCTTATTTTATTCCTGAACTATTGTATGGCCTCACCATGTTGTATTTTTTTTCTTTGTACGAGCCCTTTGATCGCGATGGAGTTGGATCTTGTCTAGGTTGGATCATTAGCTACCTTCTGACGATTAGTTGTTTGTATGCCACTTTACTGTTAGAAAAATAGTATGGGATCCGTAGCAGTGCTCAACAGGCGCTAAACTGATGTTGAATTTGGTGAAGAATTCTTCCCCCCCCCCCGCCCCCCTTGAAAGGTGAACTATGGAGTGCCGAGTCGCTGCAATGGGTGTTAGGTTTGATATTGGCATTGGGTGTTGTGGCAAAGAGTGAGTTCCCTTGGTGCTTATGAAAAGTTCACTGCTAATAAAGTGATCGTGGTGTATTAACTCCATCAAGGAGCATCTGAAGGCCCTCGTCCCTTAGTGGCTGAATACACTAAATAATCCAAAGGTATGTTGTGTGATCTGTTGACACTTCTTAAAAATTTTGATGCTCAGTCTTCCAAGCCCCTTTTTTGTTCAATCACTTGCATGTACAATGTAGATTGACTCAGATGTATGTATGGGACACGTGGACTGTTCTCGTCAGCTCACACATTGATCAGCTTCTAAAGATGGTTTTGGACTTTCAAGCCTATCGGCCAATTAATATTTGTTCCCTGAGCCATAACCTGCTTCTGTAAGCGAATTTCTCGCGATCACTCTGTCAATCCTCCCTTTGGCGAATTTTTCCACTGACTACCTCTAGAGCATATAAGGAGATGCAAAGATTGGTTTGTGCATTCCATCCTTTCTCCTCGTTTTCACTGTTTCATGTAGAACTCAATTCTATCTCCATGGCTGATCCCTACCCGAGTGGAAGCCCTGCACCAGAACGACGCAAGAGAGCTAGCTCTAATAATGCCTTGGAACTTGGCCCAAGGAAATGCCCGTGAGTTATCACACCCCTCGTGCTCATCCAGCTTTCATCAATTCCTCTTCAGCACCACGCAAGATCCACTGGTTCATCACGGTAGGCATTTCAGCCAAGCGATACATATGTTCTGTAATGTGCAGATGCTCGTATCAAATGGGCTTACGCTCATGGGTGAAGGAGCTGATGACCATCCCAAGAACATGTCGGAACAGTGAGTACATGTGAAACTAATTGAATTCTATATGACAAAATACCTTGCAGTGACAAAAGGGAGTATGCCGTTTTCAAAGCACTTTTGAAAATGGTTCCTGGTTTGGAAGGTCGTCTCGTGGAGGCTTCCGAAGAAGAGGTTATTCACATGGCTGATCTGGTGAGGCTTGGCATATACTAGCAGAATGTCGACTATTTACGACGAGGTTTCATATTTTCAGATTCAGAAAGGAGCTAATGGGGCCCGAGCTGATGACACGAAAGGTATGAAGGGTGCAATTATCGACTGGATCATGCTGAAAGGTCAGACACTCAATCCTCACATTCCCTGTAATGTGAAGTCTGGGCAGGGCTTCAACCATGAGAGGACTGGCGCACTACTCTGCCCTGCTGACCTCAATTGGGACAATCTCGAGTATGTGATTCTATGTTGATCGTCTGATCATCTGATCACTCCTGGCCACAGCGTCAAGCAAAAACTTGTCTCTGGCCGAATGCAGGTCTCCGGGGACCAATGGCCAATCTTCTTATATGCTAATTATACGTATGATGCAGAAGATCTGTGGAATGGCCTTTTACAGAGCGGGATTTTGGTAATGGTCAGTCAGAAGTCAATGAACTATGTCAAATAATAATGATTTTACAGGCATTCAAGCACGTCTTTACGTCTCCTAGCTCAGTGGATCAAGAGCCAAAGGCAACGCAATCTGGAAACGCGAGGATTCATGGTATGCGAGTAGTTACCAAAGCTTCTATTGCATATGTCACTACACAGGTAATAGCAATGTCTCGTTCATTATACTGGCTAATATCAATTGCAGGTTCGGTTTTCATTGACATCAACGCAAGTCTTTTCACGAATGGATCTGGTCACCGACTCGGAGCGCTTTTACAACAGCATACTGGAAATACTTGATGATCCAGAAGAACATGAAGAAGTTGATGTGCTTTTGGCTTGGTGGAATCGGTGAGCACGAGACTGAACTATTTATTTAGCTTTCATTTCTTACATGCTACTGAGCAGCCAAGTATTCCCACTGTATACAGAAACAGAGCATGCACCAAGCCAAAACAGTGCACTTGCCAGAATCCGCATGAAGCGTGCACAGAGGCAGTTGATTTCTTAGTGTAATGATGCTCATTTGTTTCATATACATGGTTTAATGAAAAGTATCACTACAATGATGGTGATAGTCTTTGAGTAACACTTATCATGAGTGATGTCAGGTGTAAGGAATATTACTATGAATGAGAAGGCCTCATAATGATGTCATGATAATTGACAAAGCAATAAAATTGACATCAATGCCTGGTCCTATATTGATGGTCTTATATGTATGTATGGGCAAAATAGGCATGCAAATATTTCTTATGTGAATGTATCATCTATATCCAAGTTGATATTCATGATCTCGTATGTCTGTATGGGCAAAGTGAACATACAAATATTTCTTCATGAATACATCACCAATACCTAGTCTGATGTTGATGGTCATGTATGCATGTATAGGCAGTGTGACCATGCATATATTTTTTCTATGAGAACATCATTCATATCCAAATTGATATTGATAATATTGTACATATGTATGGGCAGAGTGAGCATGCCAATATTTTTTCTGTGGGGTACCATTGGTATCTAGCTGATATTGATGGTCTCATACATATGTATGGGCAAAGTGAACATGCAAATATTTCTTCTATAAGAACATCATTCCTATCCAGATTGATGTTAATGATTTTGTACATATGTATGGGCAGAGTGAGCATGCCAATATTTTTTCTGTGGGGTACCATTGGTATCTAGCTGATATTGATGGTCTCATATGTATGTATGGGCAAATTGAACATGCAAATATTTCTTCTATAAGAATATTATTCATATCCAGATTGATATTGATGATCTTGTACATATGTATGAACAGAGTGAGCATGCCAATATTTCTTCCATGCAACATCATTGGTATCTAGCTGATACTGATCATTGTATATGTATGTATGTGTAAAGTGAGCATGTAAATATTTCTTCTATGAATATATCACCAATAGCTAGGCTGAATGTTAATGGTCATATATGAATATATCGGCAGACTGACCATGCATATATTTGTTCTATGATAATATCATTCTTATCCAGGCTGATACTGATGGCCTTGTATATATATATGGGGAAAGTGAGCATACCAATATTTCTTTCCCACAGAATCATGTGTAAAATGTCTACCAAACTGTCTAATGATATCTCATGTGATTTATCATTCAGATTTTGATGATGTACATTACTTCTCAGATCACCTCAGATAAGACTAGATATAATCATCTCATTTGCTCATTGGTTTCCTGACAAACTCCCTCACCTCCAGTATCTCCTCGACACAATCCTACCATCTCCACCAGGCCATCACGGGCCCCCATGCAACACCGACACCCTCCAAGACCAGTCCCACACTCATCCCTGTCACTCCCATCATCATCTCCTTCCATCCTCTTTACAGTCCGACAGTCCGCCCGCCCCTACCATCAAGAAGCTAACCAACCTCCACCACGACCAGCCAACCAATCTCACCTCCGACTGACCACCTCCGACATTTTTCCCATGCCTGTCTCCATCTTTTCTCTCTCCATCCTTCGCCCCGAACAACCTCCACCACAGACCTGTGCCTTCTGTGACGAAGAAGGACACTTTATCCACCGATGCCCTTATGTCCTGGGCTATATCCATGCTGGACTAATAGTCCAAGGACAGGATGGACAACTCTGACTACCTAATGGGGATCAAATACCCCATTTTCTGGACTGTTCCTGCATCTCTGCTAGTGTTCAGAAGCTGATGACACAGCTTCCCCGACCAACTCCAACTACCCCAGATAAGCCTATTTCCTTAGCTCCGACCACTTCCCAAGCATTACCACATAGTCCTACTAACCGCCCTACTAAACCCCATCTCCCTACAGCTCCCAAGATCATCCACCGAGGTCAGGACTCAGTCCAGTCCCTGACTAAGATGAAGTACAGCTATCACATTCATCCTGACCATAATACGATACCTCCACCTCCTGTTTATCAAAAGACTTCACTTTTCTCACACAGGACTGGACCCTTGGTCTTTACGGACCAGTCCGGACCTCCTTCAACTTCATTTCCGGACGATTAGCAATGACTATGTTTAAGTCCTGTTTCATTCCAACCTTATTTCATTCATTCTCCACACCTTGTTACCATTCTAAAAATAGTCCGACCAGTCACTCCGGACCAAGTTTACTACCTTCCTTAACCCTTTCCTTCCCCTGGCATATTGACCAGGAGGTCAATTTTTAATTGTTCCATGGGGGGGAGCCTCGATGCTCTCACCTCAGTTTGATTTTCGCATTTTTCAACCTGTCCTTAGTCCAATTTGAAGTCCCTTGTGGACTTAGTCTGATTATTTTAGTCCTGATTGCTTCATCACGGAGGCAATTCCCATCATTCATTTACCTACCATTCTGCACATCGTTCAGCCATCATTCCAATTTACACTGACGCTCCCACAGACTGAACCCGTCCTTACCCCAGGACTAGTCCGGACTATCCCCATTTCACCTCCGGAATAGTCTGGACTATCTCTATTTTACCCCAGGATTAGTCCAGAGACCTCTCATCATCATCGTATATACAGAAAAACAAGAGAAAAACTAATAAACCGTTAAAAGAACTCAAAAATACTTATACCATCACTACAATAGACTTCCCCACCGCCCTCAAATAACCCCTATCCATCGGACTATAACCGGACTATGGTGTCTCATCAACAGTACGTATTGACTTCGATTTCGAACGTGCTCCGAGACACTGCGCACATTTCTATTCCATTTTACTTCATTGAATACCGTCACCGGGATCATGCAGGAGTAGATGTCAAAAGCAGACTGATGAAGACAAGTTGAGTAGGACTCTCGCACCATCGGACTATCTGTAGGAGTAGAGGCTGACAGCAGACCGAAGAAGACAAGTCAGGCGGAACCCTGCAGTATTCAATATGTCATCTCCGTTTCCTCTCTTTCACTCCTGTTCCTCTTCCTTCATTTCCCTTCGTTTTGCTTTGTTGCTCTTATTACCTTCATTTCAGTCGATTAGATATCCTTCTTCCTTCCCTTCTGCATGTCCACAGACTGTTCCGACACCCCCAATTGCACAGGACTGATGACAGATGAAGCCCAGTCCACCCTGGACTATGCACCCGATCGTCCTGGACTAACTTTGGACAGAGTCCTGTCCATCTCGGACTACATTCCTATCATTCCAGCCACTCATCGGACCTCCTGTCTCCCCTTCGTGTCGATCCATAGTGCCCATCGAGTGCACTCTCTACCATCCTGCACTGTCTCATCCCCCCACACTGTTCTACCACCGGACTGTTTCAGTATCTGCTCTGACGATTCCATATGCTATCCTTGAGCTATTCCTGCGCATATCCACCCACCGGACTATGAGCCCATGCATTCCCAACAAGTCCTATACTACCCACACCTTGTCCTGACTCACAGGCACTACTCTGGCAACCATCCCTGCCTTGCTCTGAAAAGTCCCTTGCGCTCACTCCCTATCACCTCATTATGCATATCCATGATTCCGACAGATCAATAGCCCATCCCTGTCCCTTCTGAGCACAGTCCTGGTATACTCCGATGACCTGACTGGGGACAGTCAGTATTCAAGTCCCTTGCGGATGTAGAGCTCCGTGCAGCTCTAGGTTTACATTGAGTGTTTTTCATGTTTTTCAGTGACTCCCCATTTGTTCCCTTTGTAGTCCAACCCATTTTCAAGTAGTCCAACCAGTCTGGGCACATTAGTCTGACCGGACTAAGTCCGAACTTTTGATTTCCTATTCTGGACTTACCCCTAATTGTTCCTAGTTGTTCCTTATTCATATTTTATCATTACTAAAAAGTCTTGGGCATTCCCAGACTATAAAAGATTGTTTTCCAGTATTTTGAATACATCTTTCGTACCTTCTATCTCTAAGCACCTCCGGACTGACCTCCTAAGCATCCCTACAACCTTCTCCCTCTGAGTTCATCACAGAACTCATCCTCCTCGACCTCCCTAAGCATCTCCGACCAGATTTCTTCAGGACTCCTACAGGACTCCCTCAGGACTTCTACCAACAGTCCTAGGACTTCATAGGACTTCATTCTCTACATTCCTTTACCTCTTCCTGACCTTCTTAGACCCATACTGCCTCTTTGGGGACGAGCAGACTCGCACCCCTACTATAGGTCTTGACCCCTCAGTCAAGATCTTCATTTTATACTGCCCTGATTATGTCTTCTGCTAATTTGACCAGTGTTGGTTGACTGTGACTCGGGACATGTAGATGTCACTGAAGCGTGTCGTGCTCAGCTCCGATTCACAAAATATTCTCAATTAAGCCTGATCCGCTTATAGTTGTCTGGAGAATTCGGTTCTGGACAACACGTATGGCGGGCTAGACCGATAGATCAAAGGAATCAAGGAGGTCATTGCAACTTGCCGGTCGAGTTTTGTACTGACTGGCACTTGAGACAAGACCCTCTGCGCATCACACGGACTGCAGTCTCCAGGTCTGAGAGGATTCTGGTGGGATGATTTGAGTACTACTAGTAGCATTTGACCGATTCACCTCCACCGTTGTTGCAGCGGTTGCACAGCCACTATGATCAGACGCGAATTTCCTTGCCCTAAAGTGGCCGAACAAGAGCATCAGAACGCGGTCCTGACAACTCCACATAACGATGGCGACGATAAGTGCACTTGAGCAAGTCGCGTCCCCGTTCGATGCAGAGTCAGACATCGACGAACTGGATGTTATTTCCTTGTCGAGCTTGACACCCAGCACGACTGCCGTCGGGGACGCGACGCCTCCAAACTATACCCCACCAAAGTCACAACCCAACGTGACGCTCGTCATACCCGCTCGCAATGGCAAGCGCTCACGCAAGCCTTCTCTTTCACTCAAGGATGATTATCGCTCAGAGACTCATAAAAAGCGGAAAATGGAAGACAAAAAGGCGGTAAGTGTTTTCTGTCGTTCATTTTTTTTCCCCGCATGGATCACTGAGTTTACGTCTTCCTGATCACTAGCTCACGATTGTGATCAATAACAAACGTGTCCAGATGGAGTCTGCGAAACGCCGTTGGCTATTTTCTCATCGAGACCTCTTCCAGCCGCTCCTGCCCTCTACCAATTTCTTCGACGTGCTTCGCAAAGAGTTTACGGAAGACGGGAGTAAGGCGACGTACGAGCCTTTCTGCGCGTTGACCGAACAACCCACGTTGATTCAGGGGGGTGAGATGAAGGATTATCAGGTACGTTTGGTCGCTCGTTGTAGGGAAGAGCCTGGGGGGCTAACGCATAGATCATAATCTATAGTTGCAAGGGTTGGCATTCCTCACATATATGCATAAGAATGGTGTGTGATGCCAGTTGCAAACGAATTTACTAATGAACGCCGGTACTGCAGGAATGAACTGTATTCTTGGAGACGGTATGTCTTGTTTGCAGTTACATTGTCCTTTCACGTGAGTCTGATTCACACTTCGCAGAAATGGGTCTTGGGAAAACGTTACAAGTATGAATAATTCTTTATGAGCTCGATTTACATACTCAGTGACCTCTAGACCCTCTCCTTATTCGCATATATCAAAGAAACGTTGAAAGGTTTGTTTTATCTCGGTCGAGCCTATTCAATAAACGTATGATCTCCTCAGGTCCTCAAGATCCTCATCTGGTTATATGCCCCCTCTCCGTTTTATCATCCTGGCAAAATGTCTCTGCTTTTATCTGTATCCTTGCTGATACTGATGAGAATACGAATAGGAAGCCGCCCGCTGGTTGCCTTCACTCAGTGTCCTTCGGTACCACGGCACCCAGCCCGAGCGAGAACGTCTCAGGATGGCAATCCGCGACGAAGAAATCAAATTTGACATCTTCCTTACAACTTATGATGCGTACGTTGCGGACGACAGTTGGTTCAAGACTCGACGGTGGTTTTATTGTGTCCTTGACGAGGGTCACAGAATCAAGAATGCCGACACTCAGCTGTCAAACAAGATCAAGGGAATAGGGTCTCTATACCGTCTGAGTATGCGTCTTTTATCGCAGGCC
>JBBPTK010000689.1:0-12215 GCA_038094135.1 Spongiforma cf. squarepantsii
CCCTCAGGACACGCAAGATTCGGACTCAGACTCGGACTCGGATTCAGATTCGGACTCGCTTATCGATGAGCCGGTCCATCCTAGCCAACCTTCTACGGCTTTTCTTATGGCGTCATCTCGCGAGCTCGATCCGGATGACTCGTTCGGGTCGAACCACTCGAATGATTCGTTGGACGAGGATGGGTTTGGAGGTGAGGACGAAGCTGCGGCTGCAGTGCACCCATTTGCGCGGGCGTTTGCAGGGCACGGCGAGGAGGGAGACGGGTTTGACGACAGCTTTGATTCCGAGGGTGGAGATGATCCGGATCACCGGGACGACGAATCCGGTCCGGTGACAGAGGAGACGGTGTTTGGGATCCCGCCTGCGCGGCGTCGACAGCCAGGGAAGGGACCACCGGGAGAGTTGCGGATGCTTGGAGAGGATTTATTACAGGATACGTTTGGGATTGGGGGACGGCTCGCTGAAGCTGGGAGGATTGAGGAGAGCCCGACGCCGTACGGAAGAGGTTGACTATGATAGACCGAATAAATCACGTGATACCGGATGAGCGGAAGGAACTTGGACATCGAAATAGCGTATCTTGAGTCTTGACCGGTGACCACCCACCACTAAGAGGATGATACCAACACAACGTACTGCGTCTCGCTCTCTGAGAAGGATACGTGTGATACAGGTTCAGACGTACAAGACACCTGGAATTGGACCCACGCGTGCTCTTGCGAGTACAAGGCCTATTCCACCGGAGACGAGGCGCTCGGCTCTCCCTGTCAGCGTTGTCACACGTCGAGGTCTTGCAACTGCTTCTCCTAGTGAGTCCATTGACACCCGGTCTCGTATGTACGTTCAACCAATCTCGGTTCTAGATGATCCCACGTTCACGAGAAAGCCTCATTTCGACAAGATACTCATCGCAAACAGGTAGTGTTCATCCCCGTAACGTGGCTTGTTACCAGCATGCTCACTCGACGCTTTCTTCAGGGGTGAGATTGCCTGCCGTGTGATTCGGACGGCCAGAAAGCTGGGAATCAAGACGGTGGCCGTTTATAGTGAGGCGGATGCAGGATCGCTACACGTCCGTGATGCCGACGAGGCGTATTGTATCGGGCCTGCACCATCTGCTGAGAGCTATGTGCGTATTCATTTTGGCCTTTTCAGAGACAAGTGTTGACCTTTTGTTGGTAACCACAGTTGCGCATGGACAAGATCATCGAGGTGTGTCACAAGAGTGGTGCGCAGGTCGGTCATCGTTGCCTTGTTTTGTTGCGAAAAGCTTGGGAGGTGAAGTGTTGACGAGGTTCTGCCGGATGTGTTCTAGGCCGTCCATCCCGGGTAAGACAGGGTGCCTCTCTTTCGACCGTGTATATTGATTGGACCCGGATGTAGGTATGGATTTCTCAGTGAGAATGCCAAGTTTGCCGAACGACTCGCGGAGGAAGGCATCGTGTTTATCGGGCCGCCTTCAAGTGCCATCATCTCCATGGGGTCCAAGAGGTGAGTACACGTTCCTGTGTTGTATGCGTCCCGGTGATTGACGAAACGACATCAGCGAATCCAAGAATATCATGTCCGGTAAGTCACAATCGTTTACTATGGGTAAATGCTGGACCGACACTCGTGGATGCAAGCTGCTGGCGTGCCATGCGTGCCGGGATATCACGGAGACAACCAAGATCCTCAACTCCTCTTTGAAGAAGCAGAGAAGATTGGTTAGCTCCTAATGGATCGCTAGTTGAATGGTGCCGGACTGATCGCTTCTTTCCAGGATACCCGGTGCTGATCAAAGCTATTCACGGTGGTGGTGGCAAAGGTATGCGTGTCGTATCCACTCCCTCCGAATTTATGGAGGCCCTGGAATCCGCACAACGCGAGTCGTTGAAGGCGTTCGGTGATGCAAATGTCCTCGTCGAGAAGTACATCGAACGTCCAAGACATGTGGAAGTACAAGTCTTTGCAGATACGCTTGGCGGAGTGGTTAGTCTTTGGGAGCGAGACTGCTCTGTGCAGCGACGCAACCAGAAGATTATCGAAGAGGTGTGGCATGCACGAGCATCGCAGTCGAAGGTTATCTAACGACTCGTATTCGTTAGGCTCCTGCACCGGGCCTATCTCCTGAACTTCGCGCTGACTTGTCGGAGAAGGCCATTGCCGCTGCGAGAGCAGTCAACTATGTTGGAGCGGGAACGGTCGAATTTATCTTTGATAATGATACTCAGAGGTTCTACTTTATGGAGATGTGAGTGTTCATGACGTTTTCGTCATGGGAAGTTGAGCTAATGCCGATGTAGGAACACGCGTTTACAGGTGGAGCACCCTGTTACGGAAATGATAACAGGTCTTGACCTGGTTGAGTGGCAACTCGAGGTATTGTCTGCACGGCTGTTAGTATTTCATCGCGACTTACGCATCCTCAGGTTGCAGCTGGTAACCCACTTCCTCTCACGCAATCGACTATCCCTCTGGTTGGACATGCATTCGAGGCGCGAATTTATGCGGAGAATCCTCGGAATAGTTTCCTTCCTGACTCGGGAAGGTTGTTATACCTCTCCACGCCTGCTCCGACACATGTCTTCGCACCTCCATTGCCGCCTTATTCAAAGGAGCTAGCTATACCTTCACGGCGTGTACCGGATACATCTACTGCAGTTACGCCGTCACTCCGCCTCGAGCAAGGTTTTACTGAAGGTGCTCAGATCGGCGTGTTTTATGACCCTATGATCGCGAAGCTTGTGGTTCACGGACGGGATCGGACCGAGGCTTTGAGAATGCTTAGGCGAGGACTGGAAGAATATAAAGTAGTCGGTGTTTCTACCAACATCGAGTTTTTGAGAACGCTAGCAGGCAACGATGCATTTATCGAAGGTGATGTTGAGACAGGATTTATCAAGAAACATCATGCAGCCTTGTTCCCGCCGATTTCAGATCCCTCTGCAGAGCTCTTGGCGCAGGCTGCATTGTATGTCGTCCTTCGAGATCAAACGGTCCCTTCGGCCCTTCAAAGCCCGTGGACGACTCTTGGTGCTCAACGATTCGGGGGAGATGTCTACGAACGCACCGTTACTCTATCCAAGGACGAACCGTCCGCTGCGCACATCAGCGTCACGCTCAGGTACATTTCACCAGGTCACTTTGACATCACCGTAAACGGCCCTTCGCCAATAACTTTCAACTCGGTCTCGGCGCGATTGACTTCCCCCACGACGCTTGCTGCCTTTTCGACAAAGACGACGATCGTATCGCAATCTTCACCGCATGCTGTCTCCGCGTCGACATCTCCAAGTACGATGGAACGGCTTCATCTCTTCTCTGCGGACGGGACGAAAACGACGCTCGCGCTCCCACCTCCTGCATGGTTGCTGTCCACGGGGGATGACATCCTGGCTTCACGCAAGGGCGCACTGCGCGCACCGATGCCAAGCCTGGTCGTGGAAGTGCGCGTGCGACCAGGGCAGCGCGTGGACAAGGGACAAGCTGTGGTCGTCTTGGAGAGCATGAAGACAGAGACGGTGTTGAGAGCCGAGACGGCTGGTGTGGTGAAGACGGTGGGGTGTGCCAAGGGTGAGATGGTGGAGGAGGGACGAGAATTGGTGGATATTGAGGAAGAGGCGAGGTGAAGATTGTATTAGCTTGAACTACAATTTCAATTGTAGCTACTGAAAATGTATGAGTGAGATCAGATACAACATGAGTTACGAGCAACAAGTTTATGATACATTATGTATATGGCCAGGGTGGAGTTACTACAGTTCACAACTACCACCAGACTTGGTTGAAGTACTTAAGCTCTATACCAACACATAGTGATTGTAAGCAGTCTCATTCCTTGCACTCAACAGCACCAAGTGGAAGTCATCCCAGCCTTTAGGAAGGGTGACAGGCTGGGTTGACCTTAATGTTGTTTTGCACAGCCAGCTTCTTCACAAAACTGATGAAGTATGTTCTAATCAGATCAAGACCAGAGTTCATCAAGGCCTTGTGTGATCCATCATCCATGTCAATTGCAGGATCTGAGAGCACCTATCATGCATTTACTATGGACAGGGCTGGACAGCACTCCATAGCCCCACCCAGCTACTAGGTCTGCCAGTTCATAGCAAAATGTGAAAATTTGACTACTTTTCTTGCTTATAAACATTGCTTAAACATTTTACCATACATTTATACCATTGAATACATGCTACTGAAATACTGTGCCCAACAATATGTAAAGCTGTTATGAATATGATTACATAATTATATTCTGATTGGTTGAATATACTTAAGTTTCACCTAGAACATTTCATTCTAGAATATTCCATATAATGTCATTATAACATCATAGATAAGGATGAGTCATTATTTCAAACTTCTGACTTATCCAGATAAGAACTATTATTTCTATTGGTTAATATTCTTATCATGGGCACAGGGTTATTCTAACCCTTGACCCTTGTTTCAAATATACTACTTATAGGTACTATACAGTACACATGTACAAACACTATACAGTAATAAATGAGTTCTACTTGTTCTTTAATTCTCACTCCTATCTAAATGTTTGTATCTTTGATGAGCAGATTCTCTTTGGACTTGTAAGCAGGATGACCTTCAAAAATGATGTTCAATTTTGTAGCATTGCTAGACTTTGACTTTAACTTGATTATTTCTAGCACTTGCTCCCAATAGTCTTCTAAGATATTATTGACAGCAGCAACAAAGCCAACTTCTTGATATATTGCATGTGCTTTCACCTTTTGTGGTTGCTTTAGCTCAATGTCATTCATTCAATTGGCCATTGCTTGAATGATGTATCTATAATGAATGACCAACAGTTCCAACAGCTTTCAAATGATGATTAGCTCACCTGTTGCTTGGCCTTCTTGTTCCTTAACATATATGACAGCATTGTTTTTACATAATTATGCCATTATCATCCTTTTATGCTTTTTTGGTCTTGCCATGGCACAAACATGGAGTCATCTTTAGCAGTGATGCTGCTGATAAGGATCCGTTGTTATAGAGCAAACTTTGCCAATGGTTCCACCATATTGTCATCTTTTGTAAATGAAAACATGTCAATAATATGCTTTACTCTTTTCATGTTTTCATACTCTCTCACCTCCATAATTAGTGCTTCTAGAGAAAACCACTTGTTGTTATACATACTCAAGAGGGTGGGCAAAAGATATCTGGAAAGAAGAGACAGATCAGTCAGATAGGTTGAACCTCTGATAAGATAGCTACTCTTGATCCAATCTATTTTGTATTCTTTAAAAAGCACTACTTGTTTCAGTGGATTCTTGGTTGCCCAGTCTGAATCCCATGTTTCATTAGTACTTTGTAGCAATGTTGTTTGACTTTGAACCAGTATGTTGTTGACATCCCTTTCTAATATTTTTTGTTCAGAATTGTGTTAAGAGTAAGAATGTATATGAAAGTGAAGTAAGCCTGGGTTGCAAAAAGATTCATTGTTTTAGTATTGCCAGACAGTATCTTGATATATAAATTGTTGAACTTGTTGATGAACTCATCATTGACCACTGCACATGTGACATCTGTGCTCTCTGAGAGTAATGCAGTCACATGAATATCCTTGGCTTTAGCCAATAACACCTTTTCAACCTCTGCACCATTAGCCTCTACTTTCTTTTTAATGACATTAATGTCCAGAATGTTAATGGGCCTGGCCATGAAGTCAAGCACCTTTGCATATTTCTTCATCTATACAAGTTCATCACCATTGTGTAGACATCCTTATTTTTCAGAATCTCTACCAATAAATCTTGCCTGCTTGAGTTTTGGCTCAGCTTAACTAGCATGCTTCAAACATATTTGTGTCTATGCTCCACATTGACACACTGGCTGAGTATGCACAACACTTGTGTGAGGCACTCATTCTTAGTGTTGTTGTGAACCAGAGTAATGTTCTCTGTAAGATGATGCTTCAACATGATACAGTCTTCTGACACATTCAAGTCATCTCTATGTGTTTTTTTGCTATAAGATATAACATGTTGATGGACTAGGCTGGACTCACCCTTATTGATAAATCTCACTAGCCATGCTTCTTCTCATCAAGAATTCCTTTGGCTTTGCATAGTCCTTTCAGCAAGTTCCTCTTAGTCAGATTGTTTAGATTCTTGTTCTTTAGGCTTTCTTGGATTTTGACATATTTTGCATGTGTTCTTTATGGCAGCATAATGGTTTTGCATATATTCATGTGATGATTTCCATTATGAAGAATCATTTCTCTTTTGGTCTCCTCAGGAGCTAATGAGATCCAGCTGATATGATTGTCATACACATCTTCTTTTATGTTTTGCAGGACAGCTCAATCCAGCTCAGACATACTCTAATAATGATGGCATTGTCAATGATCTTGTTTTTCAGGTCTTCTGTCCTTGCTTGTCTCATGAACTCCTTAATGAAGTTGGTATCAATGCTTGATACAAGTTTTTGACTGCCATGATGATAGATAGACTATATAGCTTCTTCTTGTCTTCTTTGCTCATGATGCCTATGTGTTCCACCATGACAAGATGTTCAATGTTCTTCATGATGTTCTCTCGCTGTCTTCAAATATTGTTAGGGAGATTGATTCACAACATGTGATTTCCAGAAGATTCTTTCAAGTCCAGCTCAAGAATATCTGTACTCTTATTTTTATCTCTCAATGGCCTTTCATCAATTCTGTTCCACCAGGTCCATTGCTTGAGTTCTTTAAACTACCAATCTTTCAGTGCTTGTCTGATGAAAAATTGCATGTTACACCTTCCTTTGTCATCAGAAGTTCCTTGCATGCTTCAGTCAGCTGATGAATCAGGGAGTATGTTCAATCAGTGTAGAGAGCTTCTTGATCCTGTCTTTATGCTCCCATGGAAACCAAGTGACCTGTAGCATATGAAATAGTGCTTTTGTATAGTAAGCTAGCTGCTCCCTGTTTGCATCTTTAATGAGTGGATTCTCTTTGGACTTGTAAAAACAATGTTCAATTTTGTAGCATTGCTAGACTTTGACTTTGACTTGATTGTTTGAATTTGTTTCTAGCACTTGCTTCTGATAGTATTCTAAGATGTCATTGACAGCAGCAACAAAGCTAGCTTCTTGATGTATTGCATATGCTTTCACCTTTTGTGGCTGCTTTAGCCTGATGTTGTTTGTCTAATTGGTCATTGCTCAAATGATGCATCTGCAATGAATGACTAACAGTTCCAAAAGCTTTCAAATGATGATCAGTATAACCTGTCAACATGTTATGCTAGTCTAGATCAGCTCGCCTGTTATTTGGTTTTCTTGTTCCTTGATATATGTGATAACATTGGTTCCATGTAGTTATGCCACTGTCATCCTTTTGTGCTTTTTTGGTCTTGCTATGGTGCAAATATGAAGTCATCTTTAGTGGTGATGCTACTGATAGGGATCCATTGTTACAGTGCAAACTTTGCTAATGGTTCCACCCATGTTGACATCTTTTGTAAATGAAAATATGTCAATAGTATGCTTTACTCTTTTCATGTTTTCATACTCTCTCACCTCCATGATTATTGCTTCTAGAGAAAACCACTTATTATATACAGTATACTCAGAAGGGTGGGCAAAAGATATCTGGAAGAAAAAGGCAGGTCAGCCAGATAGATTGGACCTCTGATAAGATAGCCACTCTTGATCCAATCTATTTTGTGTTCCATAAAAAGCACCACTCTTTCACTGGATCCTTGGTCACCCAGTCTGGATTCCCATGTTTCATCAGCATTTTGTAGCAATGTTATTTGACTTTGAACCAGTATGTCAATATCTCTTTCTGATATTTTTTTTTGTTCAGAATCATTCTGGGTTGCAAAAAGATTCATTGTTTTAGTGTTGCCAGATAGCATCTTGATATACTGCATAAATTGATGAACTCATTGTCAACCACTGCACATGTAGCATCTGTGCTCTCTGAGAGTGATGTAGTTGCACAAATATCTTTGGCTTTGGCCAATATCACCTTTTTAACCTTTGCACCATTAGCCTCTGCTTTCTTTTTGATGACATTAATGTCTGAAATGTTGATGGACCTGGCCATGAAGTCAAGCACCATCACCATTCATTCAGTGAAATAAACCATGAGCTTTATGCAAGTCAGCATAATGTGTTGACAGATTGTGCTCTGCCAACTTACCACATTCAAGATGAAATTCCATTCACCAAAGTGCCTCATACTAAGACCTGCCTGGTTCTTGGAACTCTGCATATTTCTCCACTTGTGTAGACATCCTCATTCTTCAGAATCTTTACCAATGAATCTTGCCTGCTTGAGTTTTGGCTTAGCTTGACCAGCATGCTTCAAACATATTCATGTCTATGCTCTGCATTGGCACACTGGCCAAGTGTGCACAACACTTGTGTGAGGTGCTTGTTCTTAATGTTATTATGGGCCAGAGTAATGTTCTCTGCAAGGTGATGCTTGTCTTCTGATGCATTCAAGTCATCTGTGTGTGTGTGTTTTTTACTATAAGATATAACACATTGATGGACTAGGCTGAACTCACCCTCATTGATAAATTTCACCAGCCATGCTCCTTCTTGATCAAGGATCCCTTTGGCTTTGCATAGTCCTTTCAGCAAGCTCCTCTTGGTCAGATCATTCAGATTCTTGTCCTTTAGGCTTTCTTGGATTTTGACATATTTTGCATACATGTCCTTTATGGCAGCATAATGGTTTTGCATACATCAACAAAGTATCCCCATTTTGTACAAGCCTCCAATCATTGTTGTTCACCAAAGTAATGAGACCATAATCTATAGTGAACCTTGTGAGACCAGTGATATGAATGTCCTTGAACATTGTTTGAACATCAGTCTTTTATGGAGTTGTAACTTTTGAGTGGTATTTCTACTTTGGAGTTTTAGTCCCTTTGCCTTTATCACTGCCTCTAGTCTCCTAGATATACTTTCTATCAATTTATGACACTCTTCCACCTCTATCTTACCCCACTTCACTGCAATTCTGTCCCAAAGCTCCCAAACCCCTTTTGCTAGAACTTCATAGGCAAGAAGCTTCTTTTTGAGATGTTGCCAGAGATGTTGCCAGAGATGTTCAATAGGGTTAAGGTCTGGAGACTGTGCTGGCCAATCAAGAACCATGAACTCTTGAGAGTCAAGCCAAATCTGGGCTCTTTCAGAGGAATGCTTGGGATCATTATTTTACTGAAAGATAATGTCCTTCTTGGAAATCCCATAATTCTCCATGCTGGGAAGCAAATTTTTCTCCAAAATGGAGACATACTGTTCAGCATTCATCCTCCCCTCCACCTCTGCAAGAATCCCTACTCCATTCCAACCCATGCATCCCAAACCATCAAGCCACCATCTTCAAACTTGACAGTTTCCTGTATCTCCTTCTATAGAGGCTGATCTGCCATTTTCCACACATTCTGCTTTCCATCTGATCCAATTCTATTGATTTTAGTTTCATCTGACCAAATCACCTTGGCTCAATCCTCTACAGTCCAGTTTTAATGCCTGATAGCAAAGGCAAGCCTCTGACTCCCATGCCTAGTAGATAAAAGTGGCTTCAGGGATGCAGCCTTCAGCACATTGCAAACAGTTTGAGCAGAGATAGGAGAGATTAGAGCAGAGTTGATAAGATGAGTAGCTTGAACAGCATTGTCCACTTTTCCAGAGGCAATGCTAGAGACAATCCTCCTATCAGTAGGAGAAAGCTTGGAAGGATGCCTTGGACCAATGTTTTCCTTATTTGGATGAATCTCTTTAATGACTCTGGCCACTGTAGACTTCCATACACCAGTTTTGGAGGAGATCTGACAAGCAGAAAGATCAGATTCAGAGAGAGAAAGAATGTTAGCTCTAATAGAGGTAGAAGTGGGCTTCATAGTGGGACACATCTAATTTATATTGCTCAGAATGGTGTTATTTACATAACCACATAAGGTTCTAGATATAACAGCCATCAGAAGTTGTTAAATGGTTACATTAAGTACTATATAATGAGTGACAACATCAGAGTCAAAGAATTGTCCCAATAACATAACATTTTAAATTTATCATATCTCAGTACCACACCAAATCACATGATTAATAGAGAATTTTTGTAACTAAGGGTTACTAGGGCTATGAGGCTATCAATGACTCTGCAAGTGTTTGTTCCTATTTGTACTATTTCTTGCACAAATATAGAATCTGTATTTTTTAAGCCACTGTATAGTGATCATAAGTAGTCTCATTCCTTGGATTCAAGAGTCAACAGTGCCAAGTGGAAGTCATTCCAGTCTTCAGAAAGGGTGACAGGCAATTGAGGCCAGTGAGGTTGACCTCAATGTTGTTTTTTGCACAGCAACTTCTTCACAAAACTGGATGAAATATCTCCTGATCAGATCAAGACCAGAGTTCATCATGGCCTTGACATGATCCATGTTAATTGCAGGACCTGGGAGCACCTATTATGCACTAGATTACAAGCTAATAGTGAAAGAATGACAACTTACACTGTGTGTAGCCCATTCAGTCTGTTCAATTGTCACAGGACCAATAATGATAGCTCCAGTCTCATTTTCTCTACCATCACCTGCTTCACCATCACTTGCTCCATCATTGCTTGTTTCACTGTCTGATCTTCTCAACCAAATTAATGGCCTGGCATGCTCTTGATCAAGCACCATGTGCCCAGCAATGACAATCAGAACAGTGAACTTGTCAGTGAAGTCAACCTCTGGTTGAGGTTCTGTCATGGCAATGAACTTATCCAGTGAGAGAGGTTCAGGATCTTGCTTGAGAGTGTTCCAAGTGGGGGTATTTTCTGTGGGAGACATATATCTGATCCTCTCATTGATGAGGACAGCAACAGCCATCTAAGCCTCAAGGATAGCAGCATGCCAGGAACTGAATGCCCTCAATATGTTGGTTGGGGGTGATGCACACCAGAACAAGTGTCTTGGGGTGCCTATGCAGGGGAAACTGTGCCAGTACTGGAATAAGCTTGGATCAGATCAGGGGCCTCATGGATTGTGCTTGGCATTTGAACAGTGAGAATTCTCTTATCAATGAAATATGTTAGCCTAGAACAATCAATGAACTGATTTCAACATCAGGAAAATCCTCCCTCAGATAATTTTTGAAATTTTAAGAAAATGTTAGATAATATCTGAAAATAGTATTCTCAACTAGTTTCAGATAATATATAGAGTAATTACAGCTTACAAAAAGATGGCTATGAAAGTGTACAAAAGTGTACTAAAAAGTGTAAGAAAGTATAGTAAGAAAGTATAGTAAAAAGAATACAAAAGTGTACTAAAAGGATGTAAGTGTACCAGCAAGTGCCAAAGTGTAGTAGAAAAGTGTATAAAAGTGTACCAACAAGTGTGCTAGAGTGTACCAAAGAAAAATGTGTACCAATGTGTACCAATGTGGAAAAAAGGTGTAGCAAAAGTGTAAAAAAAAGTGTAGGAAAGTGTAGAAAAAAGCATACCAAAGGTTAGAAAGAGATATAGGGAAAGTATGAAGAAAAGTCTTCCAAAGTCATGGAAAGTGTAGAACAAAAGCATAGAAAAAGTGTAACAAAAAGTATAGAAAAGGGTAGAAAAAGGGTAGAAAAAAGTGTAGAAAAAAGTGTACCAAAAGTAGGGAAAGTGTAGGGAAAGTGTTGTGAAAAGTCTACCAGTATGAGCAAAGTGTACCAAAAGTGTAGGGAACAAGTGGACAAAAGTGTAGCTAAAAAGTGGACAAAAGTCTACCAAAAAGTGTACCAGAGTGTAGTAAATGCAGTGTGTTATCAGTAGTGTCTGCACACTTTATTTACACTGCCACTGTATCAAAAAAATGCCAAAGTAAAAAAAAAACCAAAAAACACAATTAGTGGACCTCTTTAGTGGACCTCACACCTCTTGCACCTTAGGGCAAACCAGACCAAATAAATGGCCCAAACTACCATAAGGGGACACAATTAACACTTTTGATAGTCATCTTAACCTTTAGCTAGACTTTTTAATGCACAATGTTTGAAACCACTTTTGTTGTTGCATTGCTAGTGTTATCATTAGAATAACTGTTGTCTCTGACTTCAGAAATTTGTCTGCTTTTTTAGTACACTTTAGTACACTTTTATCTACAGTCTGGTGGACTTTGACAGAGTTGTTGGTACACTTTTGTTCACTTTTTTATCACACTTTGGTACACTTTTCATACATGTACAAAAGATACCAAAGTATGGTTGCCCAGAACAATGTAGTAAAATAGTGTA
>JBBPTK010000690.1:0-12214 GCA_038094135.1 Spongiforma cf. squarepantsii
TTCCCACACTTTTCCTACACTTTGGTACACTTTTTCTACACTTTTTGTCCGCTTTCCCACACTTTTTCCCACACTTTTCCTACACTTTTTTCTACACTTTGGTACACTTTTTCTACACTTTTTGTCCACTTTTCCTATACTTTCTACCACACTTTTTCTACACTTTTGTACATTTTTTCTTATACTGTTCCCACACTTTTTGTACACTTTTTGTACATTTTGTCTACACTTTTCATAATAATGGAAAGATGCAGTATAAAGTGTTTTTCAAATTCAATAAAAGCTTCTAATTGGCTGGAATCATTTGACTTCTAAAGTTCCCAAAATAGTCTAAGTGCTCTGGACAGAGCTGTACAAGGTTGAGTGTTCTGGACAGGGTTGTACAAGGCTGAGTGTTCTGGACAGGACTGTACAGGGCTGAAACACTGTAAAATCCTGTAAAATCCTGTAAAATCCTGTAGCCACTGTACCAAAAGTACCAGTTTGCTGATGTTGGTGCTTTGTGAGTGCCAGGCTTTATGCAAAGCCTCAAGTGCTGGGAGTGCTAGATGGATTGCTGGACCACGGTCAGACGAGAAAGCCTGTTGTGCCCCTTCTGCTTTGTACAGCAGCGCAAGGAGAATGTTGACGCGCAACCACTCAGCATCGGTTAACCGTAAATCCATGAGTTTTTGGCAGCGATCACGGTCTCTTTCAGCCACAGCCATTTCATTGATGAATGTGGCAACGTCAGCTTGAAGGGATTTGGCACGTTCGAGCATAAAGAATGTCGACGACCAACGGACAGGCATGTCAAGGAGCAACTGAAGAGGCTGGTTGCGAGCTGGGTGACCTGGCTTTTCTTGCATTTGGATTGTCCAAAAGAGCTCCTTCCGTTTTGCTGATGACCGCTCTTTCACAGTGATTGTACGGATGACACCAGCTTCGTCTCGTTGTGCCCCTCGGTTAGCAATGAGGTTGTCGTCTGGGTTTTGAGGGTCGTAGGCCTTTGACTGGCTGTGTGCCTTGAGCAAGGCCTGCGTAGCTAAGTTGACAACATGAGCCAGGCATCTAAATGACTGTGTTACCACAAGTACCAATATTAGAATAAGTAAATGACGTACCGAACACGACGATGCTTGCTGTCAAAGGGTTGCCCGGTCGCCATTTCTATTTGCTTGGCAAACTCAACCATCATTGTATCCATGTTTGCCGCATTATTGCATGTTACATGACCAATCTACGTTCCGATTAGAATCAAAATAAGCTCGAGAACAGTACACATAACCACCTACCTTTCGATGTATGCCTAAACATGCAACGATCTTATAGAGGACCTGGCCCAGACAAGTGCTGTTGTGTGCGCTGTTGAGTTGGGTAAATCCAAGAAGTGTTGTATGCAAGTCCCAAACAGCTGGTGATGTTTCTTCAATCCAGGATCCAGTCACAGCAAAATAGGCATCGACGTTAGACGCTTGCCAAGCATCGCACATCAGATTAATACGCCCCTTTACGGAGTCGCTCTAATAATTTAAATGAGTGAATAGCATCAATGCAGTGGTGCTGTACATACCGATAGTCGACTTTGTAAGGTCTGCATTTGAGTCTTGAACATCTCTAAGATCGCTCCATGTGTTGCTCTTCGATTTGGAATTTTCACGCCCTTCGTTGCACGTGAGGCAATTTCAGTCATCTTCTGAAATAATGGTTCATCGAGCACGGATAATGGCTGGTCTGTGTTGATGAGCCATTGAATAGCAGCGTCACGAAAGAGTTCGTTGCTATATGGGGGAATGGTCTCGACAGGGTGAAGGTGGGGATCAAGTTGGCATTGCTTCTGAGTACTCGAAACCTTTTCCTTCCACTCCCTACAGTCCTTTGGAAGCATGGATGCAAACCCATTTGCCTCCACCCAGTGCAGATAGTCAGCACGGTGATGTCGCTCCAAATGATGCTGTAATGTAGACACATCTGAAACCAGCGCTACATTTCATGCACACGTCGTAAAGGTTCACTGACAATGTAACCTCAGTATGTTATTAGAATATACATGACTTACAAGCATTTTTTACATTTGCGCATTTTCTTGTCGTTTTCTATGTATACTGGAGTGAAAAACTGATCAAGGTTGCACATCCAGTTTTCTCGAGCTGGTGCTTCATCAATGGAAAGTACATTGACATCCTTGAGAAATCCGTCTCCATCGACTACATCTTGAGGTAACATAGACGTCGGTGCTATTTATATGGGTTAGGAGAGCACACAAAGAACGGACAGATAGTACTTACCAACTGTGGTTCGAGCACTGGATGGCCCAGATCCTGTTGGAACATTCTGACGTACTCTTTTACAGCCTGGAAATAGAAAGATGTGGGCAGGATGATATTAGAGTCTACAAATAGTGCTTACCTTTGACCGCTGGCAGCCTTGAATCTTTTATGAGCAAAGTCTCATCTTCATCACTTGAACTTTCCAGAATGCGGCTGAAACCATTTTTGCATTTGCGCTTGGGCAATGGGTCAGATGGGGATGGGAGGGATGGTAGATTATCCAGAGGCTGGGTGCCACTGGGGCAGGCTGAGTTGTTGGAGGCACTCAAGGCGGGTTGGTGGGAACGAAGTTCCGGCATGGCAGCATTATCTTGATCACGCAGTTTAGCCAACAATGCACCAGCCTGCTTTGGTTGAGATTTATTATTTTCCATGCCAAGCGTACTATATGGGGATGGATCGGGTGAACGATAAACAAAGTGCTACATATAGAAAAAGACTGTGGGTCCAGCTGCTGCCAACAACTATATAGGTGCAAGCCCGGGCCTGACCCGGGCCCAAGGTCGACTAAATAGGAAGCCCGAGCCCTGAGCCTGACTGGGCCCTCAGGGGGGCCCAGGCCGGGCTCAGGATTTAGGGGCTGGGTCAGGCTGGGCTCAAGGCTCAAGCCTGAGCCCTGCACATCACTATGAATCACAATGATCTCTTCAAATGCACCAGAGTGCTTTCATTGGCAAAACACCTGGATGGCAATGATAACCAAGATAACAATGGATTCTGGAAAGACTCACAAGAGCTGTTGAACATCTTGGATGTTTCAATCTTCATATTTGAGTTCAACAGAACAAGAATAAGCAATTGTCAACTTATGAACCCCTATGTATGGTAGAAGTCTTACAAGGTTTGAGCACTGGCAAAAAACCTCTCTTGAACCATAGCCCAAACCAGACAGTATCAATGTCATCCTGGTTAAAAACACACACCTCTTTTGCCTGCTGGCTATAAAGTTAAAGATATAACCAGCACAAGGCATTTGAAGCTCCCATGGATGGACACCAGTCATTGTCAAGATGAATGGCAGTTTGAACTGTAATTTACAGTAGACTCTGAAGTTCCCTGTCAAAAAACTTCTAGTATCTTAAACATGCAGCTTCTGCACAAGAAAATGTTGACCAGTTTTCCTCAATTCACTGTACTGGAAGCTGTGCTACCTGCAATTATTAAATTGACATTTGAGTCATGTAGTTTTCATTGGAAACAAAATGCCAATGTCTGGTAATGCACTTCACACCATCAATGAAATAGCAATAATTGCAATATGCATTGAAGCTGTGATTTATGGTAAGTCTTCCCTAATGTATGTTGTCTTCATTATTTACACTGAAAGCATTGCTCAGGCATCAAGTAAGTTTGCATGGCTATTTCAAGCCTATCAAATCATTATGAAGAATGATGTAGTTGTGTCATGTATGGAATGAGTGTGTTCATTCTGTTTTGCAGGGGAAAATTGCCTGCTGTACATTGGTAAGCATTCAATCATCTTGTGCATCTCTAGTCATGTACAATTGATAGGGTGGTCTTGCTTATGTCCATTACACTCTTTCTACTCTGCACTGCTTATATTGGGAGCTGTGACTATTGCTCCAGACATTCTTCTACACCCAAGTCAATATACTCCACTCCACAAGATACTGGATCAAACCTGGTCTATCACTACCTATATTACAAAACATGCCAGTGTTTAGTACTTTGGTGCATGACTCTAGCATGCACTATAGTCTACTCATTCTCACTGGAATGGCAAGTTATCTATTCAGGACCTTATTCTGGTGAGTTTGATGTCACTGCTGTTATGTGGTAGTGGAAATGAGGTGCATCAATAAGATTTAGTGACTTTATGTGGTTTTCATGTATGACTGGAGGGTTGTCATACTTCCTGTAGGTAACTGACTGTCAAGATCATCTGACTTTTTTTGATTTTCCTTCACAGCTCTTATTAGAAATGGCTTACATGGATTCTGTACCTCATGTATAGCAAGATGATCCCAATATTCTATTAGTTACCACATATTCCTCCATGTCACTTCCTAACATTTCAAAAGTTGATGTATTTGGTCTTATAGATGAAGGCGTCAGTGTTGCTGCCATTAGCCTCAACCTCGCTCTCAATCTATCCATGATGGTAGCCATTGCCACCCATCTCTGGTGGATGGACCATAATATGGTTTCTTTGATGGCAACTTAGACCAATCAATTTGCATCTTCAATATACATTATTGTGGAGTCCAGTGCTATTTTTTCAGCTACATTTCTCATACTGCTTGTGCTCTTCATTATGAAGAACATTGCTCATTTTACTGCAATCAATGTTGTTGCTCAAGTGGCTATGAGTCGCTCTCCCTCTTAATTCTTTCTGTTCAGGCTTGTACCAACTATCCACTTTCATTGCAGGGCAGGCATTGACCCCATTCTTGATTGTCATCTGGATCAGGCAAATGGGTGCAAATCATTCTTGTGGTGATACTCTGAAATCTGTTATTGTCTCACAGGACAAGAACATCTCTGAGCCAGCATTCATGGAGAAAGGGGCCCATAGCAGCATTTTTTGACTTCAAGCTACCCACACTGTCTCCCTCTGAGTCACCAAGTTACATGCATAGTGCTTATGTTTGATGAATTTAATCATCCTTTGATAAATATATTCTTTTGGGCTTGGAGTTCGTCACAATGGTTTGCTGAGTCTTTTGTCATAGACACAATGCATACTTTCATACTATTGCTACATTTCTGCATTATACTCTCTATCCTATTTGATCCCATTTCTCCACACAGCTCCCATCATAACTGTTTTGATATCCCTGACACTGCTAGCTTGGAACTAGTTCACCCTTATCACTATCTTAGGACCAGTTTCTGGATCAGATGCTGATTGGCCTGGAGAACTCCAAAGCAGATCAATTTCTCCCCAATTGGTAGCTGTTCAATCTGACACCACTAGTGAATGCCTCATGGAAAATTTAACCAACAAACCTAGCTTTAGTGAGCAATTCCTAGGTGCCTTTATAGAATCCATCCCACTGAGACCTAGGAGGGAGCTCACAGCCTCAGAATCCTCATCGATCCTTACACCATACTCTTCATCATCACATTCAACCAAATCTTCATCATCATCATCTTCCCCATCCTTCAATTATCTTTTCAATACCTCCTGAGTTTCCCCTTCTAATAGTCTGATATCTGTAGTGCTCACATCAGTTTCCATATCCACCCTGACATCATTAATCTTGTCTCTTATCCCTTCCAGATTCCAATCAGTTCATCCCCTCCCATCACTCCTGTATGCCAATCACAACCATCTCTATCATCATCTCCACCAGTTCTACCACCCCCCATCTTACCAATGGCCCATCAAGCTCAGATGCCCATCTGGGGATTGCAGAACACCCCAAAATTTGACAGAGCAACCCCAGCCTTGCTTCCTAGATTCTTTGAGGATGTAGATAGCTCTGCACCAATGCAGGATTAGACAATGCTGGCAAGATCAGACATGCTATCTAATATGCTGATCTAGAGGAATCTGAGGGCTGGGCTCTCTTAGCCAAGGTGACTGCCATCCCACCCAATTGGAATGCCTTTATAACTGCAGTAAAGAAGTTATACCCAGGCTGTGAGCCTGCTAACCAGTTTAGTTGTGCTGACCTTCAATATCTAGTCCAGGAATACTGTCAAAAACCTATGCAGTCAATAACTGAATTTGGAAAGTATAATCAGAAGTTCCAGAAGATGGCTACCACACTCATCACAGCAGGTGAGATTGGCCAGCTTGATTGGGACAATCTGTTCCTTTTTGGACTACTGGAACAACTTGGACTTCAGGTTCAACAGTGTCTCTTATATACCAAAACTGACCATCATCCAAATGAGCCTTACCCCCTTGAGGATGAGGCAAAAGCAGTCGAATTCTTACTGACAGGAGCAGCCCTGCTCCCAATCCCTCAAGTAGTGATGCAACCAGCAGTTGTGCAGCCAATGTTTCCCTCTTGGGCATCCAGGGGTCCTTCAATCACTAACATACCACCAGTTCACCAACTAATGTATGCCCCTCAAGGGTCATTAGGGTTGCTCAAAGTTGACACAATGACACCTATGCCCACATCCATGGCCAATTTCCAAATTAGGTAGTCACATTGTAGTCACACCATGTGCTGTTGATCCATCATACTTTCTGTCATTTACCACCATCTAAACCTTTTATTCATTTCAAATACCAATTTCAGTCACTTGTTAACTTCAATTTATGATACTTTAGCAAACATTAATGTTCATCAATTTGAATACTTTTATAGGTAGCAATTTCAGCCACCAGCTGCTTCCATTTAGTCTCTCTAGCTACTTTATCATCATCTAATGGTTCATCAGATTCTCCTCTATCCTCCTCCTCAGTCTGTGTATGTGCAGCTGTAAATATACCCCCTGATTTTGCTCCTTCTACATCAATCACCAAATTATGCAAAATAATTGCAACTGTCATCCATTAGCAAGCTCAAACATGGTCTTTGTTGCTTTTGATGCTAACACGAAGATCCCAGAGTGACTGGAATTGACCTTTGAGAGCTCCCATGCAATGCTCTGATCTAACCTGCAAATGTGAAACAGCTCAATCAAAGCAGCATTTTCTGGACAAAGAGATGCAGACTTTTTGTGAACAGGAATAGTTCTGCAATTGACTGCATATACAGAATCAACCCAGGTAAATTCTTCACCCTCAAAGAGCCAGTTAGGATGCTGAGCAGCTGCAGTATGCTCAAAAGCTAGAGCATCATGAGCAGAACCTGTAAATCCATGGGAATAGTCCACAATACGAAGAGTTGAGGGAACATTTCCAATCTAAACATTAATAATTGACATTAAAAATAAGTGCTTATCTGAAGATTAAGCTCATAGTTTGATTTCCTAGTGAAGTAGGCATCACCATTTAATGCAGGGCAAGCATATAACACCATAATTGTCCCATCATACATCACCCACCCCTCCCTCCATAGTCCAGAAAATCCAAGATGCTGATCAATCCATGCCTCCTCTGCTTCCTTCTCATCCCTTGTTAGAGGCCATACAAAGATATCATGCAAGCTCTCAATTGCCTCAAAGCATCATGCAGTTGCATTCTCAACATCTCCCTCAGAACAACCTGCAATGCATGCAATATCTTCCAAGGTTGCACCATTCCCAGAGCAGCCCATCCTATAGAGTGCGACTGCTAGTTGACTCTGTACTAGCTTCTGTGTGTTATTTGAATCATTGGAGAAGATAGGATGCTCTTCAATCATGTGAAGAAGAACATCAAATACTACAGGAGAGATATGTAGCATGTTGATGAAGTGGTCATGATCAGCAGGATTCTGGGCATAGACCCATGCAAGATGAAGGTTGCCAGCTTTAGCAACAGGAGGGCATGATTGCAGGTAGCAGGTCTGCTTGATACCTTCAATGATTTTCAAGTTGATTTCAAGCTGTTTCACCAAGGTGTATATGTCAGGAGTAGTTTCTGGAGGATGAACAGAGTCCCAAAGAACCATATAGATCAGGTAAGCTTGGAGAACTCAAGATGGTTAATTTCCAGCATCAAGCTAACCACCAGAATAATTGTGCCTTCTGTGATGACCTGGCTCACTACATAGGAAAATGTCCAGAAGTTGAATGTTATGTATAATCTGGTAAAGCAAGCTGGGGAATGGACAGCAGAGTTTACATGCCAGATGGCAGGTGCATCCCATGTGTTCCAGGCACCAAGTGCATAAAGGATTGCTTGGACAGGTTAGCTAATCAACCAATTGCTGGACCTTCTACCCAACTGGCCATCTGATGCTGTTTTAGATATTGAGCCCTCAGTATTCATGACCCACACCAGATGGGACTTGGAAGATGATCTGAGCCAGTTCTCACTGACCCTGCATTTCAGTCCTACTCACCCAGGTGTGGGCTTTCTTTCAGGCAGACAAGAAAGAGAAGGGTAAGTGAGTCTGCTTCAATGGGGTAGAACTCCCTTCTTGAAAAGGTAATAGGCCCCAACTGTCCCAGGCAGCATCCATCACTGAGGAAATCACTTCACAAGAAATCAAAGCTACCCGGACCAGCCTATCTGGACCATCCTGAAGTGCTGCACCTGCACTCTCAGGTCCATGGTCAACTGTTCCAAGAGTCCAAAACAATAGTAATGTCCTGAATCGAACTGAAAGTGCTAACAACCCCTTCTTGTTCCTTACTCCATTAGGCCAATACAGATATTCCTTTCCACTCAAAGACAAAACAGCACTGAAGTGTATCCTTGACCAAGTGCTGTTATGACAGTTCTGGTGCCTATAAAAGATTTGATCTCAATGGTCCTGGAAGTCCAGAAGCAGATCAAAGATCTTACCATGACTAAACAAGTATCTGTCTCTGTTGTGTCTACTAACTCTATACAGACTAAAAAACTGTCTGGACAAGATCCCCAGATGGTGGAACACATCTTCAGGGACATGCTCCTTCAAAAGGACAATGGGATGATCATCGCCCATCATAGTGTCCCCCTTTGGGCTATTAACATGAAAATTGTTTCTTCCAGCCAGACTATTCTTGGAGTACTTGATTCAGACTCCAAGATCATTGTGATGCCCAAGCGAATCTGGGAAGACCTTGGTTTGTCATCCATTCTAACCACATTATGAATATGAGCAATGCTGATGCTAGCACCCACTCCACTCTTGGAGTCATTGAGAACCTGTTGAGTAAAACGACTGCAGCGACAGATAATGATGGATGTGTCACAGTATCAGTTCAAACTCGACTCTAATGTATTAGTAATCTATGTGTAGCTACAAGTACTTTTGATCAAACTACATAAATTATTCTAACAGAACCTTTGTCTTGATTTTGGTGCTGGAGAAGTTTGCCTCCAGGTGCAGGTCACTGTACCTCAGGCGAATTTTGATTTATTACTCAGATGCCTTATTGTTTACTTAGTGCTTCCAGTGAAGACCTCCCTGATGGCTCACAAACAATTAACCTCTGAGACCCAAATTCAGGCAAGGAGTATAAACTGGCTACTCATCCCTGGATAGGGAATAGCATGGGTGAAATCATGGGTGTCTGGAGTCATACCCACACCCACACCCACCACTTTACCCACACCCACACTGTGGATGTGGGTTTGTTGGTGGGTATCCAAAATTTGACCCATGGGTCAGTTGCTTGCATATGGTGTTTTAAGGTCTGGTTACATTTACAGATAGATTACAGTTGAGATTACAGTAGATCTAGAACATCTTGTAACTGGTCAGAAACTGTTATAGCTGGTTATAATGTGTAACCAATATTGGGGGTCGATGCTACATGTATTACTTGATTTTCCCTGATTTTACTGTATTTTTCCAATTTTGTTTTGGCCAGATATGAGCTTGATATCAATATTACCTCCTACAATCTTTAAAAGCTCATATCTTCATCACATTTGTGCCAGATCTTTTGATTTCCAGATGGATAGATAGCCCCTAATCAGTACTAAATGTTAGATTATTTTATGTAGTTCAACCAAAAGTACTCGTAGCTACACGTAGATTACTAATACGTTAGAGTCGAGTTTATAACCACTACTGTGGCGCAACCTGCATGTTCATTGTCACGGCCATTTTGCTCAACACTAAATTTGACTCCACCATTGTTAAGCGCAATTCCCATGTCCACATATGGTAGAATTATATCAAGATGACATCACCAATTTTGACAAGCAATCCTAAAATGCTTCAATCTCAGCCAATTCTGGGTCAATAGTTCTAATTATTTGATGGTTAGGTACACCCACACCCACAGGACACCCACACCCATGACCCACGTGGGTTACCCATACCCATGCTATTCCCTATCCCTGGATGGCCAGCTGTCAGAGTCCCATTCTACTCTGCTCTTGTCCAACTAAAGGTGGGGTTGGATGAGTCAGGGTTGGTGAGGACTTTGGCCTCAGCGACTGATGACACAGTGCTGTGCCTCTGCCTGGTCCCAGGCCTCATATTTCAGAGTTCAGAGTCAAATAGGAAATGGATTTGAGCAGAAGAGAAGGGACTATGTAAGATATACACAATCTTCAGACTAAGGGAACAGAGTACAGACAAAGTGGAGCTAAATACTAGAAGACAGAGGCAGTACAGAATGAAGAACACAGGAGATGACAAAGGGAATTGGCAAGGCTATGTACAGAGAATGAGATGTATCAAATAGGATGACAAAGTAAAGGGGAAGCACAGTCCTGGGTAGATCAGCAATCAGGTAAGTGAAATACCAGATGACATAATAAGGTTGGAGTCAGAACTAAATAGATATGAGTCAGAATAGAAGTGGAGGTGACTATAATTGGGGCAGAGTTGTCTAAGATGGAGTGGAGATGTCATGGTCATGACTGTCATATCCATTTCCGACCACCTATTCCCTTCTCCGGCCTTCTCCAGATAGATCCTGATACTTAACACTCAGAGTTGATTATTCTCCATTGGACTTCCTTTGCACTGCCACTCTTTCCCTTTACATAGTTCCTTGTACTTATTCCACAGCCTCCGCTTAGGACTTCTGCAGTCCTGAGCGATTACTCATTCCACATTCCCTCTTAGTCATGATCTGTAATCTTTACTCATCTTCTCCATTCTCTGTTATGAACTCCAATCAGGTTCCTCATAAATAAACCCTACATATCCCAATGTATTCCCTTAGTTTGAATATTAACGTTAAATCTCTAAGTCCATTCTGATTTCTCCTTTACCTCTGAAATCCAAGGACCATAGATCAACAAGGGCATGACACATATGTCCTGCGCCAACGTCCTCCTTTCAGACCTCCATTCCCTCTGTCTTGGACTTCCATCCATACCATCTCCAATCCCTTTCCTCTGTTCCCCTTCGGCCTCCCTCGGACTTAGGTCCAGAAGAGATGGACTTGACAATGACAAAGAGTGAAAAAGTAAATAAGAAAAGAGCAATGAACCAGTCATTCAGCCACTGCTGTAGCTTCTCTATCTGACCCTTGTTTCCACAAACCTCCTTGATCATCCAAGGCACATAGCATGTCATCCAGAGCTGTGAAGATAAGTCCAATTTCAAGTTGACACTAAAAGAACAGATTGGACAATGTCATGCAACCCCATTGACACAAAGCAAAAAAAGGAACTGGACACACCCTATCAGTGCCCACACCTTTTCCTTTCCCTTGCTGTCCTTGCTCATCCCACTTCCTTTCATCTCCTGTTTCTCCTGCTGCTCAGGTTTCTGGACAGCAGCCTTGATCACATCTGCCTCCTCCTCCATCTTCTTGCACATCTTGTTATCAAGAGTTGTGCCATCCAGTCCACCCAGTCCCACATGCTTCCTGATGAGCTTGAGGAACTCATCCTTGGAGAGAGTTCTCAGACTGTGTTTCTTGATTGTGTTGAGCTTGGATGGACCTGCATTGTCACCCAAAACAACATAATCTTTGAGAAAGGTTGGATTGTGACACAACTGCAATGAGGTGAATACATATGTGACAATGAGGATAGAAAGACTTATCTGCCATAATGTTTGGCAAGGTCAATGGTCTCCTCATGAGAAAGAATGTAAGTTCTCTAGTGAAGACAAAGGAAAGACCAAGAAGACAATCTGGAGATTTGGGCTCTGCAGAACTGCCTTGGATCTAGGTGCATGAGGACCAGCAGCTTTGGTAGCCTTTGCAGTGGCCCAGTTGAACTTGGACATGATTGTGACAATACAAGGAAAAGTTATGTCTCACATAGCAAATAAATGAATGTTAATGTAGTAACTAATCACTGTTGCTGTCACTAGTGTTTTAAAGTCCAGTTGCACAACTGGTAAAAGACTGGCAACTGGACTGGACCGCAACTGATCACAACTGAACTGCAGTTGCCAGTTGCCTCAGTTGTGGATGGAAAAGACTGCAGTTGCAAC
>JBBPTK010000691.1:0-12170 GCA_038094135.1 Spongiforma cf. squarepantsii
AGAGTCGCTTGTTGTCTCTCGCCCAGGCAAGAGATCCGTTAAATTGTGAGGTGAGTTCGATAGGAAATCCGAACAATCGACGGCCGTGGCGGCCATCGTGGATCCAGACAGATTCTTCATAAGTGGCGGTAGCAATGAAACATTCGTCTGGAGAGAATTTGGCTGCAATCACCTCATCGCCGAGTTCCACTGGGCCGAAGAGTCGCTGGCCTGTCGAAAGAGACCAGAGGCTGAGAGTACCGTCGTCCCCTCCACTTGCGATTCTCGTTCCATCAGGCGAGATATCCACAGCTCCCACCCATTTTTCGCGGTGTCCTTGGATTTCCTTCGCCTTCTCGTGCGTTATCATATTCCAAACTGACACTCTCCCGTTCGCCGTCCCGCTCACCAGCCACTGACCTGACACCGCGAGGCTAAAAACGGCGCATCCAGCATCCATCGGAGGCAGAATCTCCTCGCCATCTTCCATTCGCCAACATCTGACCTTCCTTTCGTAACCACCGGTCACGATGCGCCTCCCATTATCGAGAAATGCAACTGAACATGGGTCATGCCCGGGCCAGGGGATATACCACAAGTCAACTAGCTCGGTCGCACTTTCGCTTTCTTGCTGGTCGATGTCGACTTCGGTGGACCCTGGGATCCCTAGTCAATGCTGTGAGATCATAATCAAGCATGCTTTTGTTATCACCTTCGATCATTATGACTTCTGAATTGTAGAATTCTTCGATTCAGGTATAGTGGTATGACGTAAGGAAAGGTCCTTAGTGTACTGTAATGTCTATTCAAATTCGTTCATCTCAGCGTGCGATGATGACCCTATGAGAATCAATGCCATCCATGCCTACTGTACGTCGACCGTTTGAATGCTATCCGTCAACTGCTCCAACGTCGTCTTCTCGTTGATCTGCACTTGGATAAAACTGTCCGTCGCGACACGCTGTTGTGAAAACGGCCCGAAAGTGGTCCGTGCGATTGTGTATCATTGTGTCCGTCTTTGTCATCCTCGGGGTATGATGTAGCTACCTGGTTGTCTTTCTCCTTTTCCCTCAGCGTCGTGTTTCTCTTATCTAGGTACGGTCGTTCACGTCTCATCGTCTGTAATATTTAGTTTCTCTTATCTAGTAATCAACTCGTGTTGTGTTCACGTCGCGGTTGCCAGCGATCCTGACACACGCCTATACTGTACGCGTCCGGACGGGGCAAGTAGCAACGCGCCAAATGGCTGCCTCAGCCGAATGACAAGCCGAACTGCACGCGTACCCAGATCGAACAAAGGCATGTCACCTGAGAAATCTTCGTCGAGGAGGGGACTGATCCAGGGATGAACCAAAAGCAATCGTTTCATCCCCGATAAATTGTCCTTGGTTTTGATTTGTATATCACCTAGAACGGGTGTCGTCGCACGATAAACAGGAAGACCAGATTCAACTTCGGGTCCAGAAAGAATCGTGAGGGGAAACGCGAGACCAGGGAGTCTAAGTCGGCCAGCAACAAGAAATAGTGGCGACAAATTGAGCAATTGGTTGTAAAGCTTGACAGCTGGGGAGATATCCGGAGTGGAGGATCTCAGTACGACAACCATGCTATCCATCTCGTCCATCTTGATGGGCTGCGGAACATGAGGTGGTGCAATTTGATTGTAGACGGTCAAATCAGCAGGGAGGTAGCTATGGTTGCTACTACCGTTGCCCGTCCAAGAGAGCAGGGTGACGTTATCTGAATGGATTAAAATATGCTGCAGGAGTCGATGGACCGCTGCCTCTCTTCCCTCTCCATAAATGACTGAAATAGCCACGCCGAATATGCCGAATAGGGAGTACGCGATGTCTTCTTCACGTGATGTTTCGCGTCTGGAAGCAAGATATAGCTTCTCACGTACGCTATCCAGGCCGGGTTTAAGCGTTGTCAACTGTTTCGTGTCAATCCTGGTGGCCCGCTCCATTTCTTCACGAATAATCTGCGATTCCTTGTGGTTCCACATATCTATTCCGCGGTACGGCTTCCAGTCTTCGGTATAGAATTGCACAACCGGCGACGCAACGTACTCTTGGTATGTCCATCCACGACTATTCCAAATACTCTGCCACAGCAGGTGGGCCTCCTCAGAACCCGACGAGACGCCGAGGAGATGCACGACTGTGAGAGCCGACTGGCGATACCATCGAAACATAGCAATGATGGACTCCTGCTGGACTCCTCTATCGCCTTGGTTGACACAGCAGGTGTCACTCCAACACCATCTGAAACGACGAGAGCGTACGATGTTACAGAAGGCTCGCAGTTTATTATTCCCAGGAGATTCAGGTAGTTCATTGATAGAGCTGTTCTCAAGTAACTGGAACGTCGGCTCAGTGAGGGGCTCCCATTTGTGTGAAAACATGACATATTGATAGAACCCTTCCACTTCCGCCTGAATGCGAGCACAATCAAGCCGACCCCGTGTTGTCATCGAAGAGCGAAGCTCCTCGAAGATGGGAAGCTCCTCGAAAGCCGCCGCCTGTAATGCTCTGTCATACAGGCGACCATTTGATGTATCAATCAGCACGCGTGGGATATCGCGAGTGGCCAAGCAGATCGCCTTTCGAATCAGGGGCGTGATATCAAGATAAAGACCGTGAAGCTCTAAGATAGAAATCAGCATATATTGTTGGGTTAGTAGAAAGGCTCACTGTGAATCTTTGGATCGGGTGACTGCTCGATCGCCAAAACCATCTTCTGAAATTCTTGGAACGCTTCCTTGTGACGTCCCATTTTGTGTAGCACGAAATATTTTCTCTGATACCCCTCATAAGATGACGGGTCAAACTAGATATCATATTAGTAAATTTACTATTGTCCGTTTGAAAGTATAGCAATATATAATACACGCCTGAGTAGCTTCGATGACTCTGAGTGCGTCTTTCCACAAGCCCACTCGTGCTTCGCAGCATCTGACGACAATGTGGTTGATATTTGTTACATCAAGGGACAGTGCAATCGAATAATGTTCGATGGCAGAGTCGTATGTTTTCGAGCCCATCGCCTCGTCACCAAGTTGCATGAATTTCTCCACAGAACGTCGTCGGAAATCTGCAGGGAGTCTCATTTCGGTTGCAATGTCTCCATCGCACATACTCACCTGATTCCCACTGTGCTCGCTCATCCTGACCATCGACTTTTTCCGTAACTTTATTTTGCAGCTGACGGAAGCATTCTATTGCCTCTAAAACACGATCACTACCTTCGAGCGCTTCACAGGTTGCTCGAAAAACATGAAATAGAGGTATTTTGAACTAAACCGGAGTTAGTATGTAGTTCTAAGAGGATATGCATAACCGTACCTTTGTTGCGGAGTCTAATACATCGCCGGCTGAACGGCCAATGATCGCAATTTTTGCCCAGTCGAAGAGCAACGTGCTCGAAGCCGAAGAGGTGAGAGACAATGCAGTGGCGTAGGCTGTCAGTGCTTCGTGATGATTCTCGATACTCAATGCGTCATTCCCAATCATGCAGAGCTTCGACACACATCGACCCGTGAACTCTGAAAATGCAAATTACTTGAAATATCCCCAGGAATGCAATTGTGTGGAAATTCACCGTTAAGCCAGTCAATGATCGGGATGTAGTCTCTCAGACCGTCACTCATACTATCAGTGATCTCGAGGAGTGAATCTGCAGCATCATATATGCGACTCCCAGTAAAGAGCATTTCACACCGATCTTTCTTCTCGTAGGCACGAATAATCTGGGTGAGGGTATCCTCTTTCTCTTTTGCCTGAAGTCGTGCTGCGACGTGGAGATCTTCCCTTTCCTTGACTTGAGACTGGGACACGGCGAGCTGATTGCGTAGTTCCTCGATAGTTTTTTCCAGATTTATAATTTTTTCGTCTGCCAGTGACCATGAATTACAGTCAAATAGAGTCAGTAGTAAGGGAGTGGAAACACACTTGCACGCGTGTTCTGAGCAAGAATGGATTGAAATGATTCTATAATGAGTTCTCTTTTTGGAGCAGGCAAACGCGAAAGTTGCCACCATTCACAGAGAATTTTCTACAACACAATAGAGCGTGATCAGAATGGGATGTCATACACGTAGTTTAATGGGAGAAAACTTACTTCGCTATGGTAGTGTATGGGAAGGATATTACAAAGACTGCGAAGGGTAAGTTGCTTTTCCGCGTCACCGATCGCAAAGTCATGGTTCTCCGAGATGACCATGAGCTTGATTGGTTTGGAAGTGTCGATAACAGATCCAATTTGTTGATGTGTTACTGTATCCCAGAACGAGATAGAACTATCGGTGGAGGCCGCAATGAAAGTATCATTGAATGCTAGTGCAATACAGTGTGGACTACCACGGTTGGCAGTACTGCGGATGGACCATTTCGTCAGCGTCGTCCTGGTGGATATGTCAAGAGAGTGGATATTTCCGTCGTTCGACAAGACGTAGAGTAGATTGCTGTCCCTCGTCCAAGCAAGGCTATGGTTGTATATCAAGTAAACTCTTATCGGAAACTCGACGAGAAGGTGGCCGTTGAGAGTATTGAAAATCCGAACAGAGTCCGACCAGGCAGCGGCGGTAGCCAAAAATTGGCTATCTGGTGAGAACTTGACCCCGGTCACCCAGTTGTCATGCTTCAAAGGGCCAAGCAGTCGCTTGCCACTCGATAGGGACCAGACGTTGAGGGTGTTGTCTTGTGATCCGCTCGCAATTCTTGACCCATCGGGTGAAATATCTAGCGCATGGACCCAATTAGTGTGTGCTGAGATTTTCTTCTCCTTGTGACCGGTCGTGTTCCATATGACCAGTGTGCCATTCGCCATCCCACTCACAATCCATTGGCTATCCCGTGATGCCGCAATGCTTGAAATCAGCTCCCCTCGGACGTCCATTAGCACTCTTCCTTCCTTCCCATCTTCTACTTGCCAACGTCGTACCTTCCCTTCAAAGCCACCGGTCACGATAGACCTACCACCTTCGATGAACGCCACTCCGTATATGTCACTGTTGACTTTCGGTTAGTTTGCGTCAAGTCATCACTGATCAATACCGATGCTAACCATCTTTCTTGCCCTCCCTTAATTTCAATCGTGCTGTTGTTATTAGTACTATCTCCGATCGTCAGCATCATTCGTTGATGGTTTTGCACACATACTCATTGTTCTGACTTGGGCGGTGGAGCCAGGAGAGCATATTAGACTATGTGGTAGCTTGGTCGAAAGATTGCCTTTCGATCCTTACGCAATCGTCGCCGTCTTATGTCACATGCACCCTCCGGGCGCCTGCTTATCTTGTCACTTCCATCCTGATGGCGACGCCATTGAAAGAGAATATCTCGTGACGCCGGAGTAACAAGCTATGTACGTGGCATTATCAGAAAGAGATACTTATTTTCGTCCACAGTTAGAATTTTTTTTCCAGCTTTGGGCATCTGGTGGATTCTGGTCAAACTACAGACGCTGACTTCGGGCTTGAGACACGACTACATGTTTCATATGTCTCTGCCATCTTCCGTTACGATGACTGGTCTGTCAAAGCCACCTCATTTAAAGCAGAGATCAAAGATTACATCGCCGTATATGCGATATCGGCATACTATAGAGTGGAGATCCGCGGTACATACGGGCACCTCTAGGATTAGTGACTATTTTAATAATTGTCAAACTGCCTGAGATACGTGGGGCGTGGACACAGAAGGTACGCAGCTGCAGAAGGATCCCCCCTCACCTCTGCAAGTACGTCAGTTTAGTACCTCTAGGGAAATTTGACACCTATTAGCATTTCGTGGATGATATTGAAAACACTCAAGCGACGGATAGAACGGCCTGCAGCGATAGCCATTTCTGAGACCAGGTTACACCGGAAAAACGATGGGTGTGATATACCTTGTACAGGTAGACATATGGTTCGTACATAGAGAGAGGAACTTGAAGGGTCATGATACAACATCTACGACTACGTGCCCTTAAATTTCTCGAGCTAAGTCCCAATAGTTCATCAGTTTTTTTCCTCCAGAACCCGATCGCTGTATAACAGTCATGACAAATCACTTGAAAATACTGTACATCGCATCCTTTCTCCCAGACAAAATTACATATCAGACAACTTTTCAAGCATGGCCATTTCCTTCATTTCCTTCCAGGAATTATCATACAACGAGTTCCTCCTTCTCACAAGCGCCCAAGAACGGACTTGGGAATCATCATCCCAATCTATCCGAAGTTTAAACATAAAGCAACTGTATAAAAACAAAGATCAAACACGTACAACATAGTTTGGCATGTCCACCTATTGCAAAAGCAATCTCGTTACCCGTCCGCACTCATCAGAAGAGAAGATGAGATTGGGCAAATCGACATACCACTTCGTGCATCCTGAGATCGCCTGCAACACTACAGAGCATGTACGCCTCCACGCGATCCAGGCCGTGCTCAGCTACTAGATAATTGATCATATTGCGCACGGCCGAACGGGTCGCTTCCTTGATATCTATGCTCTCGTTCAGAACATGGTCGCTGTGATATATATCATCGCATGGAATGCACTTACTAGCATCAACGCCCGTTGTGCCATAGCACTCTTCTGAGTTCATTTGTGGTGTGACGGTATGAAAGTGCGGCGTTTTGGTGTAAGGTTTGTCTTTGCGCACAGTCAGGCGCACAGTGACCTCCATCGGTGTTTCTATGGCCGTACCTACATGCAGTCATGTACGTTAGTTAGTCTGTCTGTGTCAGCCGACGACAACTTACCGCAGACCTCTTCGAATAGGTCCCCGTGTCTCCTTCAGGATAGATATTCAACTAACCAACCGTCTTCACTTACCACCATCTCCCTGAGCTGCGTGTCCATCCTATGGAATAAGCCCAGTTAGTAATGCCCAATTCCCGACGAACTTCTCAGGACCGGCGAAACCGAGGTGCTTAAAAACGTACCCCAATGGAAAATAATGCACCCTCGGCTTCGACAGGCAGATACAATGTCGCACCCTTGGTCAGGTGCTTCGTGTCTACATTCCCGCCTGTCGCATACGGTGGAATCGTCGACCACGCACCACGCTCGCCCCTCGCCACACCCATCACCCCCGCAAACGGACATAACGGCACCCGAATTCTTTTGTCCTCGTTCAAATATGCATACCTCTGCATCTTCACCGTTCCAGAGCTCGCGTCCGTGTTTCCGCTGCCTGGAACGCCCGTGCCGATGAAGTTGGACTCAGCCCCTTCCACTTCCGTGGCCGTACCAGCCACACTCAGATCCCACACCTTGAACGCAGGCTCTGGGAACTCGTCCTGAAGTAGCCCGAAACCAGGGATAACGGCAGTCCAGCCCCAATCTGCCGTCCGGATGTCGACTACATCGACCTGGAGAGTGTCTCCAGGGAGTGCGCCCTCGACATACACGGGTCCGTTGATCTGATCGCAGAGCTCGATCTTCATCGCAGCGACGTCCGCGGGAGTCGAGGTGGGTATAAGCTGGCCATTGGAACCGTCTAGACAGGAAAACTGAACAGTCGATCCAGACGGGACGGTCAACGCTGGTGGGATACTGATCCAACAAGAGGTCGATGACGGAGAGCAGGCAATGCTGAGACGAGATGAATGGATTTCCAGCATGATCAAACATACCTATTGTCCCATGCCAGCTGCACTTGCTCGCGTTTCACTGCATGGATCGACATCCTGTAAAGTAAATTGGTTTGAAGGCCTTGCAGTTGGGAAGTTGTGTACTAGTTGGGATTTGATAAGATTAGTTAGATCATAATTGCGCACTTGCGTTATATATGCGATAGGGTATGCCTGGCATCAACGCGAGGTGCGTTGACCCTCGTGTTGACCCCGCCGGTGAGAACACGCATTACGAGGTTAAACGTGATTGTGGGAATTACCGCAACGCACCATCTTCCAAGTCCAGACTTGCAGCTTGAACCTAGGTTTCACATTCCTACTTTCCTGTTGGGTAAAAAATCACCAATTGCAGATGATTTCTCCAATGATATTTTTCGAAATTCGAGCATCTCGTTGCTCTTGCCCCTATGATCACCGTGACCCTGACATGTCTTATCATGTCTCCCAAAATCACGTACCTCTACATCCACCTTTCACGTTTACAGTCATAGCCACTTTTGTTTCTTCCCTCGGATATTATGTACTGGGTGTAAGCGACACGATGGGGATATCGAGCTTATAACCAACCTTTTTAGTCGTGAACGCCATGCCGCAATGTGACACAAGGCAGAATGAGTCACCCTGAAAAGCCAACCTATTCCTGAGTTCACACGCTCCTTTTCTCCTCGCCCCCGGCCTGGTACGAAAATATGTATTCTTTGCGGTCTTTCACTCTTAGAACTGGGACAATCCGACCCATCCCGGACCTACCAATGAATAGTAATCATGACAATCATGTATGGCCTTTCGTACATATACTGTGATATTCCACCACGAGCAGCTTGTGGATAGTCATCGCTTCAGATGCTGTAATTGTGTTGTATGAAGGGGTCGTCCGCAATACGCGTGGCCTTCAAAGGATAGTCATCGCCGCTTTGCATTTTGCCTAGCAGTTTCGTGACTCCGGATGGCAGGGAGGCCCCGAGCGATGTGTACACATTATCTGCTGGATCTTTAGCCTACATTCGCATACCTGCCCGGCCAGTGGCTACCACTCTACGTTCGGACATGCAGCCGTGGTTGGTCTACAGCTCCATTTTTGACATAGGTATAACTGGATCCTCCGACCTCCGATAGACACACTGGCGAAAAAGCGCTCTATGATATCCATCCGATATGAGAGTCCCTATAGCGTTTTCTGTCCCTAGTGATCTGTGAGCTTATCCGCTGCTACTTGACTGTATCCCCATGCACCTGCAGAAGTTTGCTCTCCCCTTCGCGTTCGCGGATACGTCAGTTGATGCCTCCTAGGAAATTTAGCGCCTTTCGTATACACCGATTGATATTTCGTGAATGACCGTTGAAAACACTCAAGAGACGGACAGAATAGCCTGACGTCAGACCTCTCGGAGACCAGATGATGCCAGGAAAATGATGAGTATGATCTACTTCATGATATTTCAGATCTCTAGCTGGAGCATACACTCAAAGAGCGACGAAAGATGACGACAGTGGCGGAACGCGTGCCATCGAGTCAAATATACAACTTCAATTCTTCCAGACAAAAATGCAAGCTAAACAGTATTGCAGACTTCTTACACCTTTCATTTCTCCCAAAAAAGTATCGTACAAAAAGCTCCTCCCACTCACAAATGCCCAAGAACAGACTTGGGAATCATCATCCCGATCTATCCAACACTTTAATCAACCATACACACGCCAAAAGTGAAAACGCACGATGTAGTTTGGCATATCGACCTGTTGCAGAGTGATCTCATCAGAGAAAAGACGAGAATGCATACATCGACGTACCACCTCGTGCATCCTGAGATCCCCTGCGACACTACAGAGCATGTACGCCTCCACGCGATCCATGCCGTGTTCAGCCACCAGGTAATTGATCATATTGCGCACGGCCGAACGAGTCGCTTCCTTGATGTCTATGCTCTCGTTAGTATGAACATTGTCGCCATGGGTATACCATCGCATGGAATGCACTCACCAGCATCAACGCCTGTTGTGCCATAGTACTCCTCTGAGTTCATTTGTGGTGTAACAGTATGAAAGTGCGGCGTTTTGGTGTGGGGTTTATCCTTGCGCACTGTTAGGCGCACAGTGACCTCCGTTGGCGTTTCGATGGCCGTACCTACAAGTAGTCATATACATTAGTTAGTCTTTCGGTATCAGCCGACGACAACTTACCGCAGACCTCTTTGTGAATAGGTCCCCCCGTTTCTCGTTCAGCATGCATGTTCAACTAACCGTCCGTCCCTCACTTACCTCCGTCTCCCTGAGCTGCGTGTCCATCCTACAGAATACATCTTGTCAGCAATGCTCCGTCCTCGGCCAGCCTCCCACGTCCGGGGAAACGAGATATTTGAAACATGGCAAAAACGTACCCCAATGGAAAACAACGCACCCTCCACCTCGACAGGGAGATACAACGTCGCACCCTTGGTCAGATGCTTCATGTCCACATTCCCGCCCGTCGCATATGGCGGAATCGTCGACCATGCACCACGCTCACCTCTCGCCAGACCCATCACCCCCGAAAACGGATGCAACGGTACCCGAATCCCCTTGTCCTTGTTAAAATACGCATACCTCTGCGTCTTCACGTTCGTGCTGCCGGAGTCAGACTCCACCCCCACCTCCTCCGTGACAGTCCCGGCCAAGCTCAGATCCCACACCTTGATCGCTGGCACGGGGAACTCGTCCGCCAACAGCCCAAAACCAGGGATGACAGCAGTCCAGCCCCAATCGGCCGTCTGGATGTCGACTACATCGATCTGGAGTGTGTCTCCGGGGAGCGCACCCTCGACATGCACGGGCCCATAGATCTGGTCGCAGAGCTCGACCTTCATTGCGGCGACAGAGGAGGCAGTGGAGGTGGGACCAAGTTGGCCGTTGGAAGCGTCCATACAGGAAAAGTGGACAGTCGATCCAGACTGGACGGTCAACGCTGGGGAGACGCTTTTCCACAAGAGGTCGATGATGGAAAGGAGGAAATGTGTAGCATGAATCAGACATACCTATTGTCCCATGCCAGTTTCACTTCCTCGCGTTTCACTGTATGGATCGACATCTTGCGCAGTTGGGACGTTGTGTGGCTGGGGTTCGATAAGATCAGTTACATCGTGCACTGGCAGTATATATACACGATATATATAGCTGTATCATGTGAGAGCATGCATTTCGCAGACGATAGGCAGATAACGAGGTCGAACACGAGGGCCTGAGAGTAATTGTCAACATTTCTGTCCCCGTGATTGTTGAATCGTGCAGTGGAACATTTCGGACATCTGCAAGATCCGCGAACGCCTCGCAGGGAGCTTTCTCTGGGTTGACTTACGTTGGGGGTCTTGCGAGCTGAAAATTGCATGATGTTGCATCTCATTAGGCACGTGGGAATTACCACTTGGATAAGTGCCACCATGTCCTTCATACCTTTGCAACGCAATCCGTTATATATACTCGACATATTCGAATCCATCCTAGATTTCCTTGCTGGACCACACCCAACCGATGATGACATTTTACGTCGAACATCTGTTGAATTTCAGATGCCTGATCGAGAGGTACGACGGTCATTACTGGCCCTGGCGCAGACATGTCGTACGCTCTCGGAACCATCCCTTGACCGCCTTTGGTACAGTATGGACTCACTGTGCGCACTATTTATTCTGTGTTTAATTGAGAGGGAGAAGGAAGTTGCAGCCATTCGGAGGCGACCGCTTGTCGTACGTCAACTTTCAAATCTTTTTGGCAAAAAAAAAACACTCGTCTGACACTGTCAGTGTGTCATCCGTAGTTATTCTGATCGTATTCATCAACTTTCCATTTATGATCAACTTTCTGCCTCCTTGTTGCGGTGGTTAGCTGATGAGCCGAACATGTTCCGTAACTTGAGGGTGATCCACTGGAAAGCCCCAATTTTTTGCAACGATAGGATCCTGCCATTTGTTGGGCCAAGGCTTGTCTCTTTGCATTTATACGCCACTAGTTACAGCGGAGATGGACTAGCATCATTTTTCCAAACTGGGCCTTCACGTTGTCCAGACTTGAAGGTCATCAAGTTCCAGATTCCCGTTTTTATGTTGGGCAACCCACCGCCCGTTACAGACGATTTCTCCAAAGCCCTTTGCAGTTTTCCCAAACTCGAGCGTCTCGTTGCTCTCGCCCCAATGAACGCCATGGCCTTGCAATACATTCTCATGTCCCCCATAATCACGTACCTCTACATCGACCTTTCACGTTCACAACCACAATCAGAGCCACTCTCCTTCCTTCCCTCAGATGTCCCAATATCTGGTGTGAAAGACATAACCTTGCTTGGTGGAGGTATGGAGTTTATCACTAGCCTTCTCCGTCCTGAAGGTCAAGCCCCGATGCACAAGGCAGAATTCGCCCTGAGGAGCAGGCCTACCGCTGAGCTCACATGGTCCTTCCTTACCCTCCTTGCCTCTGGTCCACGAAGATCCTCTTTGCAATGTCTCATTCTCGACTCCGACAAATGGAACGTTCCTGGACCTGAAATCCTACACGATCTTTCCTTCACCATGCTCCAACCCCTCTGCCTTCTC
>JBBPTK010000692.1:0-12163 GCA_038094135.1 Spongiforma cf. squarepantsii
CCCGATACAAATTCCCCTCAGAGCCTACCGTTCTAATGGGTTTATAAGCAATTATTCTTATTATACTAATTAGACACCTCGTAAGGGGTTTATAAGGTCTTAGCAGAAGTTTGACATTTTCGTGATGGAAGAGATGAAAGTGTGATTGTCCGCCGGATACGCGCTCACGTGATGCCTCGTCCAAGAATTCGTGGTCACTACTAGTTTGGCATTGGCATTCACAAGGAGCAGTTCTTTTTGTTAATTTTCTCTACCAGACACCTGTTTCCTCGTTAGCTACTTGATGTCCACCGAACTCTTTACACTCGAGAGCTTGTCCAATGGTTTTCCTCCAAAAATTCCTGTCTGTATTGTTTTGTTTCAAATTCGTTGGAAAGTTTAACTGATGTTTCGTATGCAGGGACTGAAGGACCGTTATTCAGCGCGTCTTCCCATGACTCAACTCCCCAAAGAATACCGTGTCACTCGGAAGAATCCTGAACCACCTCTCGTCCACTTTGCGATTCCCACAAACGCTACTGTTCTCCGTCGATACGCAGCAAAGCATGGCTTGACCAAGCATCTCGTACACCTTCCCGACGTTATCTCTACAGATACGTGGTTCCTAGCCGTGGAACATTTAGCCGATGATGTCGAGTACAACCTCGAACTGGAATGGCCATTTCAAATCACAGAGGAGTCTCCATTGATTCTCGCTCTGTATGACAATTACACAATGAAGGACAGGTTACTCGTTGATGAGGTTCAAGAGGACGTGATCAGAATGGTAAAGGAAGCATTGGATTTGGACGATTCTATACAGCCAAAGTGGTATTTTGACCTGCTCGATCCGTACGAGCCAGATGACTAGGCAGAGTCCTGTTGTAATGTTTTGAAATGGGGTGTCGCAAGGGTGTCGTGTAGAAGTCTCTGGTCTGTAACTTATACGGCCAATGTGGTATGTATTTGCCGCGGATGATGCGAACTAGATGACAATGAATTGGAGACGACTAGGCTACGCGCATTGTAGTTAGTCCAGAATATGATTTGCAGTAAATAGTGGACTTGTCCAATATCATCCATGAACGTTGGATTCGCATCTCGTTTGATCAATTTCGATCAGAAATCACGCAGCTTTGTGCAGTGTGCATCTTTGTAACATGCATACATTGTGGGGACCATAGTACTAGTGACTTCTACAGAACATCGGACAAAGTCACATCATTCCTACATATATATATCGATGGATCGTGGGTTTGGGTTCTGGACGTGGTTAGTGCGGCAAAAAGGGAACATCTCTGCATCCTTTAGTCCTTGAGCACGTTTTCGTAAAGCTATGGTTCAGAATCGGAGTCATCCAAAGCCGGTTTCTTCGAGCGGCGAACGCGACGGCGGCCCCGTTGATGCACTCTTTCAGAGGATGCAGCAGGCGCTCCTTGAGACGTCACCTGTTCATGATGTCAGTGAAACTACCACCCAAAAAGAAAATATACTGACATTGGATCCCTCTGGAGTGGTGGCACCGGTTAGCGCACGCGCTCTCAACTCTTTTGCCATCGTACGGGTTTGACGGTCGCTTGAAGCGGGACGGTCAGGCGTAGCGAGAGCAGCCGCGGGGAATTTCTGATTCTCGGGTTCGGTTTCTGTGTCTTCAAGTGTAGAGTATCGTACACTGTACTCGTCTGACGGGTCTTCACCTAAAGCATATCTGTTGTCCCTTGCTGCACGTGCTTTTTTCTTCTCGATAAATGCACCCCATTGATACTTTTCCAACTTCCAACGAACATTTGTCAACAAGGCTGAGATAAGAGATGATCGATCATACCTGTTCAGCCACGTATATATGCGTTCCTTCTGGGGGATCGAAGAGGTCGTGCGGCGTAATCTTCACGTCTGAAAGATTTTCGACGGAGAGCGACAAAGCATAGCGGAACTCGCGAGAAAAGGCAGTACCGTCTTTGTTCATGATGGGTGCTGGTCCGACAAGGATATATTTGGCGTGAGGGTTACGGGATCGATCATCTTTCTTCTGGACAGGAGGATGAAAGCATAGAAGAGTAAACCAAACGTCGATGCTCAACAACGCGTAGATTGGGCTTCGAGTGAACTTGGCCTTGGCGAATTTGACTTGTGCACGGACCTGGGGTACACAGCTGAGGAATCTGCCCATGAAGTCCTCTCCTGGTTCCGCCCTTCCTTCCCCAAACCAAACCAGATCATTTGGACTAACTTTCACCTCCCATATCAAGGGGCATATATTGCCAACATCGACGGTTTTACGGCCTAGAGCTGATTGAACGACTAGGACGGTAAAGTCGGGCGCCCGATATTCCCTAGCTTTGGACATCTTGAAATATTTTTGGGGAAAGCAGCCGAGATAGACATTCGCAGATGCCGGGGTCGTGATGATTGCACTTATGCAAAAGGTCGTGAGGATAAGGTTCATGGCCCCGTAGATAGAGCTCTCATCGCTGGATTCCTTGCTGACAAAGTCTAAGAGGGCTCGAACTTGAAGAAATAATGTCTTCCCCGACAGGAATCCTGTCTGAATGGTGCGGTGAACATCATTGAACAAGTTGGTGGACTGGTGAACTTACCAGAGAGTCTACGTTGGAGGAAGACATTGAAATGCGTTCCAAAGGTACGTTATGGTAGAAGGGAAATGAGTGTAGAACAAAACGCACTTCAAGCTGAAGACCTAAATATCTTTTAACAACCATTGTTCGCCAATAACGGAAAGAGTCAACTTGATACATGTGGACTCTAACCTCGAGAGTCCGCCACACATGAAAACAATTGTGGGCCTAGCACAAGTCGTCAGGCTTGTCAACATATGCCAATGGTAGGCTGCATGCAGCATCGACAACTATCTAGTATGATATTATCAGTGTTAAGCATTCTCCGACCAATTGTTCGGAAGTTTTAAGTTCAGCAACTTGTCACATTTTGAACAAAGGCGTGGGCGATAGGCCACTGTCAAAATGTCAATGATGTGTGACTCGATAATTATTTTCTAATCACCACCGCATCAGTGTTATTCTCCGACCATTGTTCAAACGTGTCATCATCACGTGAGCGCGTTTCCTCGCCACTCAAAAAGGCACGCTCCGAGGCCAATTACATCTTAATTTTCCCTCCCAAAAATCTGTTGCTTCTCAACGACTCGATGTCCACCCAACTCTTTACATTCGAGAGTTTGTCCAAAGGTCTTCCTCTCAAAGTTCCTGTTTGTATTGTTTTATTTATTCGTTGAAAGGATCAACTGATGTCTCACGATCGTATGCAGGGACTGAGGGAACGTTATTCGGCGCGTCTTCCCCTGGCTCAACTCCCCAAAGAATACCGCGTCACTCGGAAGAATCCCAATCCGCCCCTCGTCCACTTTGCGATTCCCATGAACGCTGCTGTTCTCCGTCGATACGCAGCAAAGCATGACTTGACCGAGTATCTCGTACACCTTCCCAACGTCGTCTCTCCGGATACGTGGTTCCTCGCAGTGGAACATTTAGCGGACGACGTCGAGTACGGCCTCGAACTAACCTGGGCGTTTGAAATCACTGAGGAGTCTCCGTTGATTCTCGCTCTGTACGACAATTACACGATGAAGGATAGGTTGCTTGTCGACGAGGATCAGGAGGACGTGATCAGAATGGTGAAGGAAGCGTTGGATCTGGACAGTTCTATACAGCCAAAGTGGTATTTTGACCACCTCGATCCGTACGAGCCAGACGACTAGCTAGAGTCTCGTTGGCTTCATGCATCCTTCATCTGGAAACAAACCATAGTATAAAGCACCAGAAGACTGTATTATTATCATTGGGGTGTCGCGAGGGTGCCGTGTCGAAGTCTCTGCTCTGTAACAAAATAAACATTTTCCCGCACGCCTTGCAATTTGCATATAACGGTGAACAACCGGTCAGCAGTTAGTACTAGGACCATGCACGTTGCTAACTTGTGCACCACGACTGTTCGTCAAGTTGGGCATCTTTTGTTTAGTATTTTTCCCTGTCCTTCCCCTGACTCACGGCGCGATGTGGCAGAATTATATACGAGTGCTTTTTGTCGTCTAACTGAGACTCTAATATTGAGTTCGAGCTTACATGCATGTCCTGGATATCATCGTAATGGTCACCGGACTCGGGAAGCTGTCCACAACAATATTTTAGTTTGTGGTATACGTGTCAGGTTGTTCCGACATGGTTGTTCGTCGTTCCTCAATGATTCCTGTATCTATCAGCCCGTTGTTTTCCGTAATTGCGAAAATGACTACAAGGTAGTTTTGACAGTTTTCATGTTGCGAAGGCTCGCCCTCGTTGGGACTCTTCCCCTCGGCATTTTTTATCAGCTATATACAGTATGCTCGAGTCTCTGACCCAAAATTATTCGAAAATCGTTCCCGTTGTTATTCTTTTTTCCTTTTGTTCCATAGAAATTCCAACTGACAAGTTTCTACGCAGGAAGTGAAGGAACGTTATGCTGCACGTCTTCCCATGGATCCATCGATCAACTTCTAGATCAGAGTCGCGTTTCCGAAGCCAATCCCTCCCGAAGTCTACTTCGCAATTCCTGTCAATCCTGCTGTTCTCTGAATTTCAACCGATATCATGAGAAGCACGGTTTGACTCACTACTGGCCAGGTCCTCGCGACGTCTCCCTGCCACAGTATTTATAGCAGCGGAACATTTGTCGAAACACGACTACGAACTCGAAATAGGTTAGCCATCCCAAGCCACCAGAGCGGCCCCACGATTCTCATTCTGTGACGCACCATCAACCTCCCGAGTCCCGTCATCATTTTGATTGCGCGTAAACGCGGCTCGAGTTATCTCTGCCATCGTGGCTGCAGAAAAGGGAGAAACATTGGATCGGTCAAGCCAGGACCAAGTGAAAATACCGTGCCGTCGCAGGCGGTGGAAGCGCCCTAAACTGGGCGTACTGGAGGAAGGGTATACAGTGCAAGTTGTCTAGAACGAGGAGGGCCGTAGAACGGAGTGGTAGTCGGGCGGATGTTCACGGTGCTGCTGGTGTCTGCCAGTGGTGGTCACAGAGAAAAGAGGTCAGAGTGGAGAAATGGTTGGCATTTTGAAGAAGTCTTGATGGTAAGCACGAATCTTGCACGTGATGATCTCGACTTTGTCGCAGGCCAAAAAAAAAGACCCGTGCTGGGAACGCAGACTCGGAAAATCGAGTTCTCACGATGCCTACACTGCTGGTTGAGATGGTATCACCGGGGCGGCCCGGCGGGCTGGGCGCTCCTTGCTTTGTGAGCCGATGCGTTGCGGCCGAGTCAAGACAATCTAGGAGGTCATTGTCCCATTACCGTCGTCTTCCTGGGCGCACAACATCTTCATCTCTCTCTGCATCGTCATATTCTTCAGCATATTCGATAGACACGGAGGACTAAAGAACCTTCGAATCCGCAATTCATTGATCGGCAACAGTCGCGAGCCAGCTGGTGTCATGCATTGATTAGAAGGTGACAAAACGCCCAGGCGATATCAATGGTAGATTAAACATGCTCGAAGTTGTGCTACCAGATGATGATACTCTGTTGTTCATCACTCTCACGAGCGCAGCCATCGAAGATATGGTGGGACTTCCCAATGGTGAATTCGTTGAAGTACCTCTCCCGAGAAATACTTCGGCGGATTCCTCCTCCGGACTATCAGTCTTGACCAAAGTTTTGAAAACAACTAATAGAAGCCGGAGTCCAGTTCCTAGTCGGCGATACGACGCGACCATTGTCGATGCTCACACCTGGCTTCTTGATAGGGATTTCTAGAACCTTGACGCGCGTATTACCGATGACTTCGAAGGCGAAATCTCACGATTGACCAGACCTGGATTGGGGACACAGCTGAGACGGGGTGGATATTCGATCGTAATCGCGACTGGTGATGTCATAGATACCGGTCATCCACCGATGGGCTTTATGACAGGTGTCGGAGTCTTCGCGTACAAAGGCCGCCTCGCACCGGAATTGGCGTCTTCGTCGGACTCTGGGACTCTGTCTTGGAAACGACGGTCGGTGAAGAACTGGAATGCGTGGTCTTATTCGCTGAAGCATCATTGGAGATAGACGCTCCTTTGCGAAAGAAATTGTATCTTCCTTGCCATCTGCACGTACTGCTTCATTTCGAAGCTACAAGCCACGAACGCCCTAGATCCCTAAGGATCCAAATGTCCACGAACGAAGGACTTCAAGTGCGTGCGATTGGATGGAAATACAGGAGACGGATGCTCGGTCTTGTGGCTCAAGACAGCCCCTGTGATGTCGGACATCGAGAGGAGGTGTGTGAAAAACAAATGATCTGAGGTCGAACGAGACCCGTTGGGGATTAAATACCACTGGCAAGTGGTCCTACCTTGACCGTGTTCGTGCGCAAGCTGATTGGTGACAACAGGTAAAAAATCTGACCAGTTCAACCACCATCGAGGATCATGGTAACTCCTCAGAACACGCTTTCGACAGAATCTGTCAACAAGTGAGGGTGTTTTGTGTTCTTTCGGCACAGCACGCCGCAGTCTGACCACTTGAAGATGAAGGCGCGACCTCTGAAATGCGTCGATCATTTGTCAGATATTTGATTTGAATGCGAGGGAATGGGCCTTCTGCAAAGGGTGGTTACTCCGAATCTGCTTCCCACCTCCGATATGGCGTTCTTCCATGCCTGTCACTTAACTCATTTCGCTTTGAGAGCCTGCTCTGTATAGATATATCAGATGGGAATGTTCGAAGCCATTCTGTGCGGAAAAGAAGTGCACGGTGTATGTCCCTTCTGGTAAGCTTAATTCACGTTATCATTGTTTGTCGATCTTCTGGGTCTGGCTATGCTACCATTGGTAATCTAACTCGAGTTTAAGTATGAGTAAGTTTGGTGCTATGATGCCTACATTGGCAGGTCCGTGCCACGGTGGAAGCCGGTGATGACATGTTTCGTCGGCACCATAACAGGATGCCATATTGATGCAATCCCCAGGAAATGAGATGGGCGTTTCGTGCCACTTATTCATTCATTGTCTTTTTCCGCAGTATTTTCATTCATATTCATTTTTGTCAGCGATATTTATGTACTGCGTGACCGTAAGCCGCTCAAAAGAAGGTGGCAATGATTCTGGAATGGAATCATCATACATATGAAAGGGGCTGATTGATTAAAAGATGTCGAGAAGTATGAACCTTGTGCTGCGCGCCGTCGAATATCAAGACAGTTCTGTTTTGGTTATAAAGGGCGACTAGTCGCTCGACAGGGTAAAGACATCTGCCCATGATAAGTTTTTTTTTTAAGTTTTTAGTGCCCGACTTCGCGAAGACGAGCAGCACCGTATGGCGCACACCCGTCAATAATACTCGGGTCCTAGTACGCGGGTCTGGGAAGCGGTCTGGCTTTGTGACAAACCGCCAATAACCTCTTGCGAGTCGCGCGTCCTGAAACCGTGGAATTGGCTGCATAGCCATACAACGAATCTTTCCGATCACGCGTGTCGGTGAGAACATACGCAAATACCTTTTCAACCGGGCGACGGTGGGTTGAAAGGCCGAAGTGCCTCACCTCGCGCGCCATCCCACTGGCCATTGTATGCCTTGGACTGTTGGATGGCAGCATGTCATAGCCGTGTTCAAATTAAGTAATCACTGAAAAGTTGTGAAAACACTCACCTCTAGAAGTCCCAGGGGGGTCTGGCCGAGTTCTACATAAAAATGTTCTGTATTAAAAGCGTTCCGTGTGTCCTGAAGCCGTAAGTTGAGTGTAGTATCTGTACGCTCCTTTTTCTTCGCGCCCTACAAGACGAAGACAAAGTTCTCCGATGGTGTCCGGGTCCGATCATAACCCTTTTACCTCGCGTCTTGGTAGAATGATCAGAAGCATGTATTAGAGCTCATATGCACACCGTTCCCGACTTTCGGAACACGGACTCCCTTACCGAGTCAACATACTAGCAACAAAATGAAGTCGGATATGGTGTAACGGCTAACATTACCGCCTCTCATGCGATCGCGGTAGCTCGGGGTTCGATTCCCCGTATCCGAGACTTTTTTTCTCTCCATCTACCGCCTTTATTATAATTTACAACACAAGCACTGCACGATGCCATCTGCATCGACATAACACCCTCAAGTGACAAAGTTGTACTAGGCCCACAATTCATTTCGGAACTGTGTGGCTGGACTAATAGGTTAGAGTCCACATATGTCAAGTTAACTCCTTCCGTTATCGATCATGTTTTTACGATCTCAATGATAAGCAACTCAATAGTGCATGTCACTATCGTCAATGATAATCGAGGGTACATACATATGTATGCCACGTTTTTGTTTGGTGCTTACAGTAATTATTATAGCGTTACTTGGCCTCGTCCCCTCTCAGATGACAACCTGGGGCGTTGGCATTTGGTTGCCCCCTGCTATTTTCCTAGGGAGAGCTATCCGCGAACCAACAGAGTAATCGACGCGCTTGCTCTTATTTGGCTCTTACTTAGCAAGGGATTCGTTTGTAGCAAAAGACATGGCGATTGAATTACTACTCTACGAGAGAAACGCATGAATAAGTGCAGCTCGGCGTGATTTATGTGAAAGATGGTTGATGAAGGCATGCTTACTGTAAGATCCTTAGTCAAATTCCTCATCACTGGCATGCGGTGGTCGAAACTACTGTTCCACTCCGTTAACACGTGAAGGAGTGGAGCTATTTCAACTTTGAAGTGTGGGTAAGTAATGACCCAATCTTTCAATGTGCACTCAAATATCCGTGACGTCAAACATCCAGAGGATAGTGGATAAAGATTTATACATCGTCAAATATCTCTCTTCACATCCAAGGCTATCGTTGGCGTCCGTCAATCTTAGATGGGAGGTTATTATTAAATAAAGCGAACCTTGACCAACAGTAATACACACCGGAATGTCATTTGGCGAGTAAGGTAAACAAGAACACAGGACAGATCGACGAGTAACAATTTATGTAAAAAAAACGGGTGCACGCGACTACTGCAAATCGATAATCCCAACGCTATCCATCAACACCTTCAGTTGTGTCTCTGGCCGAATCCGAACCCAGATCAAACTGTCCGTTGCAACTCGCTTGTACGGCACGCGACCTAGCGGGGCAAGTAAAAGCCCACCAAATGGCTGCCTCAGCCGAACGACGAGTCGTAGGGCACGTGCGTTCCGATCGAACAAAGGAGTTGCTTCTGAGAAATCCTCATCAAGCAATGGGCTAATCCAGGGATGAACGAGGAGCATGTCTGTCATCCCCAGCAAGTTGTCTTTGGTCTTGATCTCGACATCACCGAGGATGTCTGTCCTTGCACGATAGGTATTAAAGAGGGAGGTGTCTAGATCAGGGTCGGTGACGGGTGAAATGTCGTCGACGAGGAAAATGAAACAGGGAAGTTTCAGCCGACCAGTGACCAGGGAAAGTGTCGGAAGATCACATAGCTGATCGTATAATGGAACAGACCGAGAGACGTCGACAGACGAATACAGTAATTCCGTGATCAAGCCATTCATCTTGTCTGTCCCAATGGGTGGTGGAACATGAGGCGGCATGATCTGGTCGTATACAGTGAGATCTGGAGGGAGATAGGTGTTGTTACTATTACTCAAGTCGCCAATCCAAGAGAGAAGGGTAACGTTGTCTGAATGTGTTAAAATGTGTTGAAGGAGGCGATGAACTGCTGCTTCCTTGCCTTCACCATAGATGACCGAGATCGAAATGCCAAAGATACCGAACAGACAGTATGCAACATCTTCGCCGTGCGTCGTTTCACGTCTAGAAGCCAGATACAGCTTCTGGCGTACCCTCTCCAAACCCGGCTTCAATATCGCCAACTCACGCGTTGCGACTTTTGTGACCCTTTCCATCTCTGCACGGATGATAGGCGAATCCTTGTGGTTCCATAGAGTGAGCCCGCGATATGGTTTCCAGTCCTCTGTGTAGAATTGCACCACCGGAGATGCGACGTACTCTTGATATGTCCATCCGCGGGTGTTCCAGATGCTTCTCCACAGCAAGTCATCGTCGTCAGAGTCCGAGAAGACGCCGAGGAGATGGACAACTGTGACTGCTGAGCGACGATACCAGCGGAACATAGCGACGACGGACTCCTGCTGTACTCCTTTGTCGGCATGATTGACGCAGCACGTGTCGCTCCAGCACCACCGGAACCGGTGAGAGCGCACAATCTGGCGAAACCCGCGAAGCTTGTTGTTCCCACGAGATTCTGGTAGATCATCAATAGACCTGTTCCTCAGCATCTGCAAAGTTGGCTCTTGAGGAGGTTCCCACTTGTGCGAGAACATCACATATTCATAGAATTTCTCCACCTCTCTCCGAATCCGTGCGCAGTCAAGCCGATCACGAGTCGTCATAGAGGACCGCAATTCATCGTATACAGGTAGCGCCTCAAATGCGGCCGCTTGGAGCGACCTGTCAAAGAGACGGCCACTGTCTGTCTCGACAAGGACGCGAGGGATGTCATTAATAGTTTCTTCGATCACTTTCCGGATCACAGGTGTCGTATCGATGTATTGACCACTGAGATCTAAAACGATGACGCAGTCAACATATGTTACTTGGATATTTAGAAACATGGCTTACTGCGAATTTCCGGGTCTGGAGAGCTGTCTATTACTGAGAGCATCCTTTCGAACACTCTGAATGCTTCGCTGTAACGTCCCATGCGATGTAGCGCTCTATATTTTCGTATGTAACCCTCGTATGATGACGGATCGCTTTCGATAGCCTGAACAGTGGCACAACTAAGGTCAATGCGACGTCGGATAGATGTCTCATAATCCATACCTTGGCGTCGTCAGCCCGTGCATCCTCTAACAGTCTTGCTCGTACTTCACAGCACTTGGTAACGATAATACTGAGATGAATTGGTTCGAGCGAGAGCGCGATCGAATAGTATCTGATGGCACTATCGTAATTCTTAGACTCTAACACCTTATCGCCAAGACTCCTCAGCTTCTCGATACATCGTTGTCGGAAGTCTGGATGGGTTATATATTAGTTGTCTTATGCGACAATTGTAACAACTCACCAGATTCCCATTGCGCCCCCTCGACAGGACTCTCCACATTTCCAAGAGGCTCGCCTCGCATCCTTTGGAAGAATTCAACGGCCTCTGTGATATGGTCGCCATCTTCGAGAACATCACAGATCGCCCGATTAACACGAAATCTCGGAAGCGAGAACTAAAAAGCGCGAAGAGTTATCACCCAATTCCAAATCATTGCATTAAACATACATCAATCGCGGCATCCGACACTTCATCCGGTGAGTGACGAATCAACATATTCCTTGTCCACACGATGAGCACTGTGTTTGGAGGGGATGAAGTCAGGGATAGTGCAGTGGAGCAGGCTTTAAGAGCTTCGTCGTGATCGGTACTCGATGCTCTGTCTCCCATTATGCCCAGCATCGACACGCATTGTTCCGTGAATTCTTATTGAGGAAAATCAGTACTCGATTTTGTGACCTGACAGCGAAACTTACGAGCATACCAATCTTTGATTAACTTGTTGGCCCTCGCATCATCGATTATGACATTCTTAACCTCGACGAGAGATTCTGTAGCATCGTATATGTGACCACGAGCATACAATTGGTCACAGTGAATGATCCGGATGAGACACCATTCCATCTGGGTGGCGAAATGCTGTGCGATGTTGAGGTGATCACGGAGGCCATTGATTGTTCTTTGGAGAAGAGCTATATGGCGCAAGAGATGCACATAAGTAACAGAAAGGCGAAGGGTAGGTGGTAATAAGCAAGGCACCTGAATTTGTTTGTAACGCATGAAGATCATCGCAGAGTGACTTGATATTGCGATCGGCATTTTGACGAGTGGTGGAGAGTTGGTCGTGCAGTTTCTCTGTTTTGTAATGATGGCATCCTGGTCAACGAAGAGCGTGATGGGCAATGGTTTACGTACCTGAGTTGGTTTCGTGCATACGAAGATCCGCTCGCAGCGACCTTATGGTCTCGTCTTGCTCGCCTGATTTGCGTTGAGAGGTAGTAAGTTCGTCGCGGAGTGACCTAATAATGTCGGTTTGATCATCGACAGTATGACGAGCAGAGGAAAGATTGTACCGCAATTCCCGAACTGTTGCAGCAAGAATTCCTATTTTGCGATAACATGATAGCGATCAACGAAGGGCGAGATGGACAATGAT